>ML278479.1:39607-55723 GCA_005239495.1 Nicotiana undulata
TCCTTTGTATTTAGACCTATCCACCTGTCAGAGAGCCCCCGAAACACATTTCCAAGCATCATTACACAGTTTGTGTTATTCCTACAACTGGTATACAATTCATTACCTCAACACTTGCACATATCCAATTACCTTGACAGATACATATAGTTCATCCTCTTTACATCACAAATTGGCATAAGATTCAATTAGTGGAACATAATTTGCGCATAACTTTGGGCCATTTCAGTGCGCCCCATACAGTTCAATCACCTCAATAGATCATAGACAATACTTTTAACCATTACCAATATACACTACCATTAATCACTTGCTTAGCACATTTGTTTCACGAAACTTTTATTTGCTTTAAAGGTGGCACACCACCCATTTAACAACATTGTATACAGTTTTAGCACGCATTGGAAAGTTACAACAATAAGGAAATTAGGAGAAGAAAGAAAAATGGGGTGCCTTTGCACGAATCTGAGTACAACATCAAATTGCTTTGGAACCATAATTCGCACGATCACTACTACACTTGCTCAAACAGATGGGGGTATTTTTCTTTCATTTCTTTCTCTGTTTCCCACGTGGCTTCCTCGACTTGTTGACTCCGCCACAACACTTTAACAGAAGCAATCTCTTTGTTTCTCTAATCTACGGACTTGCCTATCAAGAATAGCAACCGGGGCCTCTTCGTATGATAGCTCTTCATTAACCTCAATAGTCCCAACTGGAACGATGGCCGATGGATCTCCAACCACTTTCTTCAACATAGACACATGGAACCTATTGACCAGCTGTATAAAAAGCTAAAAACTGCTGGTTATGTCACCCCCATCCCTGTTGTGACCCCTGAGAACCCTTCCCAGTGGGTCAACCCAAACAAGTCATGTGCATACCACTCTGGCATGAAAGGGCACACCATCGATGAATGTCGCTCTCTGAAGGATAAGATACAGTCCTTGATTGACAACAAGGTCATCATGGCATAGGAATCCGCTCCAAACGTCTGCAACAATCCTCTTCCAAACCATAAAGGTGGAGGCATCCACCTGATTGAAATAGAAGACGACTGGGACCCCGAGGGGTCGATCGTAGAAGGTTATGACCCAAAGAAACCAGCGGTTACTCTCAACCCAATCATAGTCCAGATTTAGCCGTCTGAGGATGCTAAGGTAGATATGTCTGTACCACTGGAGTTTGAAGCAGCACCACCCACCAAAACCCTGGCAACAATTGAGGTCGAAGTTATACCTCTGGCAAATGCACCCGCACCATTTGAGGTCGTAGTCCTGCCGCCTAAGGTACATGTTCCATTCGAAGTAAGGGTAGTCGCGCTAATCACAGTGGCAATATCAACCACGCCACCTTTATATACAAATGTTGTACCATGGGACTATGCAGCCGAGGGGAGAAGGAAAGGCAAAGTCAAGACTGAAGAAGCTACCGAAGCACAAGGTATGACAAGAACTGGTAGAGTCTACAAGCCTGATCATCTGGCTGAATCAAGCAAGCAGGCTTCCAATAGGCCACCCATTATTGAGACAGGTCTGGACGACCTTTGGAGGAAAGTACAAGCCAAGGAGTATTCGGTCGTCGACCAGTTAAACAAGATGCCAACTCAGATATCCATCCTCTCCTTACTACAAAATTCCGAGACACACAGGAGCGCTTTGTTAAAAGTGTTGAGCGAAGCATATGTGCCGAATAATATTACTAGTGGGGAAATGGCCAATATGGTAGGCCAAGTGCTGGAAAGTCATAAGATCACCTTTCACGAGGACGAGCTGCCCCCTGAAGGTTGGGTCACAACAAGGCACTGCACATCACTGTGCAATGTGAAGATTATTTTATCACCAGAATTCTGATCGACGGAGGATCCAGTCTCAATATCTGTCCGTTGATAACACTCAAGAAATTGGGCAAGAGATGCATGAGATAAATGATGGAGCAATCAATGTAAAGGCTTTTGATGGTTCTCAGAGGTCCACCATCAGTGAGATTAGTCTGTGCCTGTAGATGGGACCAACTAGGTTCGAGGTTGACTTTCAAGTCATAGATATACCAGCCTCCTACAACCTATTATTGGGACGACCATGGATACATGCAGCTGGGGTTGTAGCATCAACGCTGCATCAGGCAGTGAAGTTTGAATGGAATCACCAGCAAGTGATCATTCATGGCGACTGTAGCAACCCTATTTACAGTCGCCAGACTATTCCAGCCATCGAGGGAAGAAGGAAGCTAGGTGGAGAAACTTATCACCACATCGAACGAGTGTCGCGTCCCCTTTTTCTTTCGCACGGGTTAGGTACGAAAAGGATCGGGTTAAGACATTATGGACAACTCCTTTAAAAGAAAAGGGAGAGTCGCCACCTACCGATTTAACGGTGCGTTAGGACACCTAGAGTTGATAACTCATGAACTAGTTCGCGTTACCAGAGATTGGGTAAGGGCTTGAAATTATCCCAAGGGGAAGGTGTTAGGCACCCCTCAGGATCCACAACTGTGGGTCCCAGCCAATAAGTTTTGTGCATTTGGACAGTAAGCAAGTGACAAATAAGGTTAACATATGAGGGGATTTAAAGCAAGTATTTAAAGATTTTTGAATAACATAAACATTTGAAAAGAAGTGTCCTAGGTTTAAAGTAATACGGATCACTTCAATGCAATACCCGATATGTCACACCTCGAGGAGGCGGCTACACGTGGTATTAGCGTACTGGTCATCATATCCGTATTCTACCCTTCCCACCCGTAAGGTTATTTAAAGCGCGTGTTGGTCACAGACGCTTATTGCGTGCCATTACCCGTCTCATCCTATAAGTCCTGGGGGGTGATTAGGACTACTAACCTACCAAAGGTGGGGACTAGGCTGACTTAGGTGTAAAGGATAAAACACTAGGCGACAATGCAAAACAAATAGGATAACACGTATTGGATCATATAGGGCAAATAATAAGCTCACAAGTCCCTCCGCAATTTAAACACGTAAATGGCACGTCTCAAGCACAATTAAAGTCTCAAGGTCAGGACTAAAAAAAAGGAATTTGACGTTGGAAAGCAGTAAGGCTTTAACAGTTTTAGTAAAAGGAATGCCTTTGAAAACTTAGTGAGGCAACGGGAAATAGAGGACATAATAATTTTCATAAAAGAATGAATGAGTTCATAGATTTAGCAATTTAGCAGGATATTAGAAACACACATCAGTTTAGAAGAAATCCTCAGTAATAGCTTGATTTAAATAATAGAGTGATTAAAGAGGAGGCAAGCGACTTTAAAATCCAGTAGTTTAAAACGTAATGGGAGTCAGTGGTTTAGTAAAAGGCAATAGACTATGTCAGAAAACCAATACAGGTGAGAATAAGACATGGGTTAAAAAAAACAAAGTGATTTCTGAAAGCCAGAGCATGGGTCTACTAAATATCAGTTGAGAGTAAGGAATCAGTGTTTTGAAAATATCAGAGTAGGAATTTAAAAAATAGAGTGAACTTTTAGGAGGAGATAAAACAAGAATGAAGCAGCCAGGTTTTATGGATTTCAGAGAGAGACTAATTGATACCAACCAAGCGCAACACAAGTGAATCTGATTTTAGTATAGGTTAGGCCTAAGGTTTGCATAGGCGTGCGTACACATTGCCTACTTATTTTAAGGGGTGATCATGCAGATTTTAGTTCTGATTATTAAGGCACGTAGGATAATACATTTGCAGGGAACCGATTTGAACCGTTTAATCCAGTTTTAGCGAGGCTTATTAGGTTGAACATGTTGATTAAGTGTTCAAGAAAATACTGTAACTTTGAAATCCTAAACAACATGATATCTAATGCACATATAAACCCCTAAGACATGGTTTCTAGATGCTATGCTTATGCAAATGCAGTAATAGTATTTTATGGCAGTTTTATTTACTTGTTATAGTGGTTAACATGATTATGGCCTGCAAAAATGAGTAAAGTAGACATGATGAAAATAAAAGAACCTAAGCAGGGTTTCTAGAGCATGAGAGGCATGTCCTAGACAGGATACTATTGCACACATAGGGAAATAAATCTTATAGTCATGATTTCTACATATTACTATACTAAACATGCATAACCTCTTCCCATATCCACTATCCAGCCCCAATTATTCGTTTACAAACTATTACAAACCAAGAATAATAAATTACATCACTTAAAGGAAAATAAGAAGCTAATTCTATAGGGAACCTTCAATCCGGCCCATATCTCCCAACCTCAATCCTTTCGAGTTTCACAGCTCCTACCTGGTAGGGGTGCGGCAAAGCTCCCTAGGGCCCTTATGGGTCCCTAGCCAATACCAGCACCCCAACACAATTGCCAAAGTTGAACAAGTGCAGTGTGGAATTACCCACCTCAGCGCATCAAAGTTCAAAGGGAACTCAAGAGGTTCCCTAAGCAATGCTTACACTGCGGGGGTGGAACTTAGGTTACTAAGAATAGTGTGAAGTGCTAGGAGTGAGTTTAAAAGAGGCACAGAGGTTTTGGAAAAAGAGTTCAATTGAAAAACTCTACAACTCAAGAATCATAAAAAAAGCTTTTGAAAACAGTAGTAAGAACAAAGAAGAATAGATCACAACAAGTTCAGCAATACAAGGACAATAAGGATTGGGGACAAATAAGCCACATAATAATCAGGAAGAGATACATAGATTTAGTAAACTGGTAGCCATAGTTGCAGAAATCAAGGGACAGATGAGCCACATAATAATCAGGGAGAAATACATAGTTGCGCAAATCAGAGGTGCTCATAGAGTCAGGAGATGGACAAGTCTAAACATGATAATAGACAGTAACAAGATACATGCATAACATGTATAAATGAAGAGCAAACAACAATCCTAGAAGCATATAACTCTTAAAGAGATGAAGTGTGGGGAGTACTGAAAGAGAACAACAAAAGTTAATCACATGTTGAACAACAAAAACATAGATAGAAGAAGATCAGGAATATGACAAACTGAATTAATAAGAAACACATTGGTTTGGAGCTTGAATCTTAATTAGAACATACCAGTGATGAGAGCAAAGAGAAAGCAGAAGAGAGCAAAAATGATAGCACAGTATTAGCCTTGGCTTAACAGCCGGCTAATAGTAAGCAAGAGTAAAGAGCAACAAGTAGAGACAAGAGAACAAGAGAAAGAGCACAAGAGAGAGTAGTATAAAGAGAGTTTAGAGTGATGCTCGACTGAGGTCCCCCTTTGTTATTGAAAGACAAGAGTACTTATAGTTGAAAATAGGTAGTAAAATAAGGTAAGAATCACACATGCATGGTAATAAGAGAAGACATAATCCAATCAGTGTAAGAAGAATACATGATTCCCTTAAATTATGGGATTCAACTCAGGAATGGTAAAGACATGCAGCACATAAGGTAAGTAGAAGTCAGTACAAGACTAGATAAGGAAAGAATCAAAGTAGCATAGTAATCAAGGAATTCGGAATCACTTAATGAGGAAATCAAGACAATTGTCCCCTTAAGTTAAGGGATTCAAGTTCAAACAATAGGAACATATGCCACATAAGGTAACAAAATCAATATCATGCCAATAATGAAAGAATCAAAGTTTACTAAGTATGGGGTAGTTAATTAAGACTAAATTCAGACAACTTCGATTAGCGAAAGCATCACACAAATATGGAAAGATTTCAAAACTGATGCACGATTAGAGGGAAAATATACAAGACCATGTATTAAAATGAAAACCTTATAAGCAATAGATTTTGATGCAGAAGAAGAGCGATAAAACAAATAGACATCTAGTAGAGTAAAAAATTCGAAGTTATCAGTCATCCAAGTAGCAACAACATGAAGGGATGCTTGTAGGACAGTAAACAAATAAACACTAGAACAGTGAATCGAAACATGCGTTGTACAAACATGTAATGTACAGCCAAAAACAGCAAAGAACAACCCAGAACTTAGGGTTTCATTAATACTAGCAAAATAACATAAGACTAAGGTATAACATAGTAAAGATGTTAAAAAGTCAGAGAGAAATCGTTTCGAAGACAAGGTCGAAAACCCTAGTTTCAAAAAGAGATGGAAAATGTTTAACTTGAAGAAACGTAAAGATCTGGTAGATGATAGTTAAAACATAAAGAGATGAGTCGCAAAAATCGTAAAACACACAGGTTTTAAGAGATTAGGTCGAGATTAGGGTTTCATAAGAAACCAGGGAAAAGAGTAAGAAACCTGGCTGTGAACTCAGGACCATGGTGATTAGAGCACCACCAAGTCAAAACCCATCGGAGACGGCCGAAAATAGCCTTAAGCGAAGCTTCCAGCAGTGGTCCGGCATGGCGGGACCCATAGAGGTCTCAGAGGTGAGAAGAACCGGAGAGATAAGGCTTCAAGCGGCTGGTGGTCGAAGAGGAAAGGTTGGAAGTGGCCGGAGATGAAGGTGAAAGCCATCGAAGAAGAAGGAGAACCCAGGAGGTTCTAGAGAGATGAGGGAGAGGAAGATACCAGAAGAGAGAGAGAGATGTTACGTCGTTCGCTTGTGCATATATTGTATGTAACGACCCGACCGATCGTTTTATGTTATCGGACTCCGTTCCCCTGTTTAAGTCTTCCCATAGCGGCTTCTTGTGATTTGTGACTCGCGGGGATTGGTGGTTCAGGATTTGGAAGTGTTTTGAGCAATTTAGGAACACTTGGTTCCTTAAGGTTGGCTTATTTGGTCAAGTTTGACTTCGGTCAACATTTTGAGCAAACGACCTCGGAATCGAGTTCCGACAGTGTCAGTAGCTTCGTATGATGATTTCGGACTTGAGCGTATGTTCGGAATGGGTTTTTGATAACCCGGGAGCATTTCGGCGCCCGATATAGAAATAAGGATTTCCTTAAATTTGAAATTTGGTTTGGAACGTGATTTTATGATATCGAGGTACGAATGAAATTCCGAGACCGGGAATAGTTCCGTTATGTCATTTATGACTTATCTGCAAAATTTGAAGTCATTCCGAGTTTCTATCCTTTACTAATTTCTTCTACCATAGAAACTCAAGGAAAAGATGGAATTGAAGTAAAGTTTTAAGAAAAAAGGAATAAAAATATCCTTCAACATTGGTAGGATGAAGAATTACAAAATGTGTTTTAAGAAGTATTTTTCACATATATTTTATTTACTTCAAGTGAAAGTCTTTAAATGGATTAATCGTTCAGCAAAGCTTGAACAACTGTGAATTAAAATTTTAAAGTAAATACAATTATAACTTAGAGTATCGATTGCTAGTTTTGAATGCTAAAAAAGTAGTAGTGCCCTTCAGTTTAAATATTAATATCTGGCATGATATCAGTTGTGCCAATACTGTGGTCATTGGATACTCATTTTTTTCCATAGAGGAGAGTTAAAAGTTGCAGACAGTTAAGTAATAAAGAACATTCATACCTGTTCGTGTGCAAATGAAAGAAAGAAGATCAGCACAAGGAAATCAATCTAATAATTAGTTCAACTACTTGTTTTTCATCTTAGATTGTTACTATCACGTGTAAAATAAATGTGAAGTAAAACAATTGAAATATATTCTAATATGAAGGAACACAACCCTTTGAATCAAGACATCAATTATGTTTTTTTATATAATAAGTACTGTAGTTTTTTTTCTACCCCTCTGGGGTAGGGGTAAGGTCTGCGTACACTCTACTCTCTCCAGACTCCACTGGTGAGATTTTGCTGGATTGTTATTGTTGTTTTACTGTAATTTTTTTTCCTTCTGGACAAATAATTTCGTTAAAAGTTAATTATTGATGAAGAACACAACTATTTAGAAAAGATACAATTTGTAAATCAATATCTCTCAAGTATTTTTTTATTATTGCGAAATATAAATATATGTTATGAAAATGTTATTTTAGTAATTTAACTTTTAATATAGTATAAAAAATTAGCATGTCTTTTGACATGACCTTTCCCCAAATTAAAATGCACATAAAACAATTCATAACCAATAAAAAAGGAGGAAAAATATTATCTTAACTCCAAATAACATATGATCGATAATGAATCTAATATATCATAACTAATAGAAAATCAACCAGCAAACCCAACTAAATCAATACGTGTTCAGAATAGTGTCTATAATCGTGATAGCGGAAGGGGTTTTCTAACGAAAAAGATAGAAAGTATAATGTCATTTAATTAATATATACTAATAAACCCGAAATCAAACCAGAAATGACATAAAGACCGAAAAGGAGTTTCGCATGAGCAAAAAACCTAGTAATAACAAAAGAAATAAGCATAGTGGTTGTCTAACCATTTTAACGCATTACAAACGCATGCATGTACCTTCACTGAAGAGAATAAATTCATTAACCAATTATCTCTTTTATACGGGAATGTGTACCTTTATATTTAAATAGGAGTATAATTTCTACTAAATTAGAGGTTAAATAGATTTGAAAAAGGACGGTAAGTTACTTATTAAAAAGACACAACCATTTAGAAAGGACACGCCAAATAAAATTAATTTTCTTCTTCTTAATTAATGTTATTAATAAATTATATTTTTATAGATAGAATATTTAAGTTGTTCAGAAGGGTATATATGTAATTTGATTTTTAAGTTATAGGCTACTTTTAATATAGTATATAGAAAATATATATATATATATATATAGATAGATAAAAATAAAAAATTTGGAACAAAATTTCTTCCTTATTATATATATAGAAGATGGGCAAGGCGATTGAACTCTCTGCACTAGTCTGCTCCTTATATTTCTTTCTCCGGGCGAACTCCTTACGATCCCTTCCTCCGGCGAATCGGCTTTGTGTATGTTCTCTTTCTCTCTGTCGATCGAATGTGAAGTATTTCAATGCTTTGTGTCTTCTCCGATTGGGTTAATCTGATAATGACAGCTATCTGTGATTGTCACAACTTATTAATTAGCCTGAATGAATCCTGAACGCGAGTTCTGATACTTTTTGTTTTGTAATTCTTTATTCGCTTGTTTACATCGTTAATATGTGAATTTAAAGATGTTTGTGGATATTTCTCCAAAGAATAGGGGAAAGAGAAGAATAAGGATAAGGCAGTAAATAACCTGCCATTGATTAATTGCTAATCAGTTTTGTGGATATATCTCGCTAGAAAGAATAGGACAAAGATACAGATGAGGCTATAGGATGTGAAATAGTATTAATCATTGTAAACCCTGTATATTTGTAGGTCTTCTAATCTTGCATTGGGTAACTTTCTCGCTAGAAAATAGGAAAAAGAAATGGATGCAGAATTTGAGATATTAAGCATTGTAGTGAGTGCTTTCACTGATTTTTACTAGCTAATATGCAATTCTATTCTATGGATTCACTATTGTGATGACCTACTAAATTTACTAAAGTTGTGATCTGCTAAATGAATATTTGGATACCCAAACTAATCAGGATTTGCTACATAGTGCTAATATAATCAGGATTCTGGATATTACACTCTGGAAAATAGGATGTAAAGGAAAGGATAAGGTATATAATATGAAATGTAAACCATTGTAGTGTTTAGTGCCGCTTATGTTTTCGTTTGGTAGTTTATTGTAAAAGGACCCCCTCTTAAAATTTGAAACTTCGGTTACATACCCCCATACAGATTAGAAGAAGTAAGAGAAGTGGAAAGTGGGAATCAGTGTCAAAGTTCAAGGGTGTCACACTGTAAAATTAATAAGGATGCACAGGAAAGCACATCATTGTGTTGGCGGGCATTTTACTTCAGTATGAGTTCAGTCTGTAGTACGAGATATAGTTTTCATGCTAGTAGCCTCTTGGAATAATAGTCCAATGCAGGAGAGTTAGCTAGTTCTCGACATGTCAGTAAGCTGGACATATAGAAATGTTGCATAACTCATTACTAGGTTTGACCTATACATAAAAAAGGAAAGGAGAAGCAAAAACTCATTGCTGTTTCTGAAACAAACAATAGATGAGAATAACCTTGGCCTTTCAGTTTAAATTTTTGATGATATGACACAAATATGCTGCTTATAAATTATATATGGAGAAATTCAAATCAACAACCACTGAAACATACTTCAAAGCTTTTGCCATACGAGAAGAGAATCAGTCCCTTATGCATTCAGAATTCTGTTCTACATAAAAAAAGTTTGTGAATCTTAATTGTGAAACCCCAAACTAAAAAAGAGGTGGCTAGTAATTGAACTTTTGATAAGAAAACTATTGGTCCCCTTACCACTGGAGATTTCAGCAAATGCATGCAATAAAAGTATGGGACTGTATTTTATCTATACATGTTCGGGGAGTGATGTTTTTGCTTCATGCTTTTGGGCTCAAAATAGACTTTTAAAAGCTAAATCAGCGTTCTTCTCTCCAACTCAAAGTTCTTTTTTTTTCAATAGCTTATTGTTCTTTCTTTCCTTCTCATTTTTTCATTCAGGAACAACACTATTGGTGATCTACAGAAGCAAAGCTGACCTTATTTGGGTTTGCTGGTTCAATGGGCACTATTTTGAATCATCCTTATATCTAGGGATATTTGTAACGTAAAACAGTCAAGATTCAAAGTTCCTGTAATTTGTAACTTTACATTTATTTGATCTGTGCAATTTTGAAGAAGTATGATGGCCTGAAACGGATTGATGCCTCCCATGTCTCTTCTTTCCCTCTTGAATTTAGAAATTTGTAGATGTTCATTGATTACTAATTTAGAAAGAATTTGGCATCTTTAACTTGTGTTGTTTGATTGACTGAGCTCTGAGAAATTCTCTTACTACTTCATCAATGGAGAGCTTAGCGCAACTTGAAGCATTGTGTGAGAGGCTTTACAATTCACAAGATTCTGCTGAGCGAGCTCATGCAGAGAATACCCTGAAATGCTTCTCAGTAAATAGCAGCTATATTTCACAATGTCAATACATTCTGGACAATGCATCGACTCCTTATGCATTGATGCTGGCTAGTTCAAGCTTGTTGAAGCAAGTAACAGAACAGCGCCTATCTTTGCAGATCCGGCTTGATATTCGTAATGTTCCAGTTTGACTGCAGAGTCTTATGCCTGTGTTCCTAGAATTGTTTCTTCTTACTTCATCCCCCCCTCCCCCTCTACTTTTTTTTTTCTTTCCCTTTTGTCTATATTATTTCCAACTTACTTTTATGCTGCTTTGGTATGTCATCTTTATTTCTCATAAAGTTAGAATATATGAAGGTAAAGTAGAGGTATTTTGGCATCGTATTTGCTATTCTATTTAGGAAGAGAGTGAAAGGTACAGGCGGTTACTTTTTCCGTACTTTTATGGTCGAGAGTCCGTATTCTACTGCTTGAATATTCTGCTGCTTGTAGAAATGTAAAGGTTCTGCCTGCCATAAACTAGAAATGTTGGAGTACGGAATTCTTACTCAAACCATTGTAGTGGATGATCTTGGGAGTCTTCTACTTCAGTAGGCATATAACATGGTCGTGTTTATTTTATACTTCTGTTGTTTCTGTGGTTGTAAGATACTTATTACATACCTCTCACACATGCTTTACTGTTACGTCTAATCTGCTAGCTAATCTGCTCCTTTTATGAAGGTAACTATCTCATAAATTACCTGGCAACAAGAGGAACCGACTTGGAGCCTTTTGTAACTGCATCTTTAATTCAACTGTTTTGCCGAGTTACGAAGTATGGTTGGTTTGAGGATGACAGTTTTAGAGAGGTGGTCAAAGAATCCACAAGGTTTCTGAATCAGGTAATGATCTTTAACCTCTTTTATGATCCTTTCTATAGGTAGAACTATTGTGAGCGGTCTAAACTTCTACCCTTATTTCTTTCTTCATATTGTAAAGGGGAGCAAAGCCTGTTTTTTGCTCCCTCTATTGATAGAAAAAGGGCACTCCTGCGGTCGTTTCAGTGACTCATAGGGCTTCCCTCAGCTCAGTCTTTTTGGTGATCTTCTTTTAACCTCTAGAGTACGTACATGATAGGGATGAGGGAGCTGCACAATATGATGGGTTGAGGACCTTTAAAGCTTTTTTTGCTTGTATCTGGTTTGTGAAAATTCAGAACTTCTTGGTTCTATAATTGGAATGTAGTATGTTATCTTCCTGTAGAGTCTTCTTTCTGTGCTCTTCCTGTTTTCCTTCTCCTTGAAATGTTCAAGTAACTGCGTCTACTGCTAAACTTTTTGGCCACGCCTTCTTTTTGCTGGAAATTTCTGAGATTTCATTTTCCATAGTTGGCATCTTGTTTTTTGAGACTAGTGCTCATGGTTGGCCTGAGTCTTCTTTTCTTTGTTTTTGGTTTGTTTTCTAGCTATATTCACTAGATTTTACCTACAGAAAATACCATCTTTTTGTGATAAATGATTAGTCTGGCTCTGCAACTGGGTTGTAAAATTGTAAGTTGCTTGGGTTTTGTGTCTTATACATTGTAAGATCTTGGTTTGAACTTATATTGCTTGGATCCTCAAAAACTTTCACTGCACTTGCGTTGGATCCTCCAAAACAATGGAATTTTGAGGATTCGACACGTGTGCAACGATATTTTTGGAGGATCCAAGCAGTATAGGCTGGAACATGACGACAAAGCAATCTAACAGATACATATTGGAAAAGTCAAAGCAAGAAGGTTGTTCACATGTAGGACATGCTAGAAAAACTAAGCTTCAACCTTGAATGCTAAAGAAACTCAGCTTCAATCAGCAAAAATGACTGAGTCCTTAATAATTACTCCCTCGGTCCCAATTTATGTGTCACTCTTTCCTTCTTAGTCAGTCCCAAAAAGAATATCACTTTTCCTTATTTAGAAATAATTTATCTTTAGACTTCCTGGTTTACCCTTAATGCTACACAAATATCTATAGTTTGTTTTAGACCACAAGTTTCGAAAGTCTTCCTTTCTTTATTAAATTCTGTGCCGAGTCAAACACCGCCATATAAAATGGGACAGAAGAAGTATTTGTAGAGAGTAAAATAGGAAGAAAAGAGTTTATCTTACCATTGTAAAAAAAATAGGAAGAAAAGGGTGAGAAATGATGGAATAGCTTTGATTATTCCCTCAAGCGTAGTAGTTAAATATGTTACAACTTTGGTTAACTATTTTTATGCATTATTAAGTAGCTAAGCAGATTGACGGAAATTTATAGAGAGGAAGAAAGTTCTTAGAGAAAGTGTATCATGGGTGCCAAGAAAAAGCTCTTTGATGGGAGTTGGAGTAGAAAAGAATTCATATTAAAAGTATATAAATGCCATAAAAGATATGTATGAAGGAGTCATCATTAGTGTGAGATAGAGGTAAAATATGCAAAAAAAAAAAACAGTTTCCGATAACCGTTAGTTTACATAAGGGATTGGTGTTGGGCCGTGCTCGTTTATTCTGGCTATGGATGAGTTAAAACATATAGGATGAGGTTCCATACTGCATACTATTTTAGTCAATGCTGTGCTAATTGACGATATTGGCGAGGGTGTCAACCTAAAACTTGAACTTCTGGAGAGTAATGGTTTTGGGATAATAGAAATAAGACTGAATATATGCAACTAAGTTGAGCTACTATACAGTGAAATTAAGATGAGACTAGACGAGGTTGTGGTGCCTAAATACAAACATTCAGATATTTAGGCTTGATATCCAAGGATAATGGTATGATGTATGGAAATATACACATAGAATAGAAATAAAATAGTTGAAATGGAGAATACTACCATAGTGTTATGCTTAAGAGGGCACCCACCGAAGTGAAACGCAAAGTTCTATAAAATGGTGCAAGACCAATAATATATAACGGGAGTGAATGTTAGGCCTTTAATATCTGGTATATCCTTAAGTTGAGTGTTATAGAAATGCGAATGTTAAGAAGAATGTGCGATTGTCCAAAACTAGACTAGAATAAAAATGATCACATCCGACAAGGTGCAAGTGGCAGATATAAAAAGAAAAGAAAGAAATTCGCTTGGGATTGTTTGTCACGTCCTACGTTGACATCCAAATGCTATGGTTTGTAGGTATTTCACCATGGTGATTGAATGTGTTGGGCGAAGTAGACCTAAAATTACTTGTAAGGAAGTTGTTTTAAGTCCTACATTCTCTTGAAATTTGTACAGACATAGCCATAAATAAGACGCACTGCCAGGAGAAGATCCATATAGGCAATACCAATTTAAGTTTTAGTTATGTTGGTATGTTTGCTTTAGATCCAATGTATAGTCTTAGTAGAGATTTATATGTCTCTAAAGAATATGGATAACTTCTACTACCAATAACCTAAGATTTTCTTAATATAGGATTGAGACGGTTTTAAAGGAAGTGACATGTTACATAAGGATTCATATAGTTGAACCCCACATGCTTCGAAAGTGAGACATTATAGTAGTAGTTGTTGTTATGATTACATCAATCAGATCCAATCAAATAAATTAAATCGACCATAATTATCTCCCCCTCAAATCAACTAACCTTGTCCTAATCGAATCTACAGTGATACAATGAAATAAAATCAATAAAGCATAATTATCTCCCCCTCAAATCACCTAACCATGTCCTAATCGAATCTACCATATTCTCAATACTCTGCTTCAAGGTGGAGGGAACATGTGATACACTTAATAGTTGTTACAACTGTTTTCTTTTCCAGGACCTCTTGGGGATTGATTAAAAACCTACATTGGTAATTTGAGCCGATGATGCTAGTGATTATGCATCTGGATTCAATTTTTTCTAACCTATTTCATTTGAGGCAATGCGAAGGATAGCTTAATTATAATATATCAGGTCCATATGTTTAAGTTAAGTCATTTTAAATTATGGAGAAGTTTATTTTCAAGCAGGGGAAAGGCTGGAACTCATCTTGCAACTCATCTTGCAGTAGGAAGGTGCTCGTCATTGAGATAGGTTCAACTGAACGAGGAGGAAAAAAAGAATCTTCTCTTCTGTCACAAATGACAAGAATCACAATGTGATGTTTTGATTTTACACTAGATAGAGTTATTTTGAACTCTTTTAAGATATTAGATTCCTTGATCATTATACAATATCTCGAGGTAGTCGTCTGTTTGAGAGAGACTAGCTTAATCTAGATCAGAGTATCCAATGATATGATGACCCCTATTTTCATATAATAATCATTGTTCTTAATAAGAAAAACAATCATTGTCTTAGAGCTCCAGTTGATATACCTGAGAACGTTATTATGTGTCCCAATAATCATTCTAGAGCTTGGGGAAACTGACAGAACCTATTGCAATTGAAATACCTAGTCATATGATTGTGAGGTTATCTAATATCTATCACGTTCTACTAATGGTTCCCTCGTTAAGGAATGAGTTTGATAGTTGGATACATACAGGTATTCACATGCTTGTAATCTAACATGCTTGTTTACTCCAGAGTAGTCAAAAGCGAAGCGCACAAGTGTGCCCGAATCTATTGGAGTTTTAAGCGCAAAGCGCAATTAAAGCGGGGGCTTTAGTGAAGAAAAACTCCAGTAAAGAAAAAAGTAATGTAATGCAAGAAAATATAATTGCAAACACAAACTATAATTATTTGGAAAAAAGAATAGATAACCATAATTAAGCTATATGCATGACGCTTTGACTTAAAGATAGAGCCTACATGTGAAGGTGGACATCTCTTAACATCTTGACGCCTACATTAAAGTGCTAATTAAGTGAGGCGAAGGGCACAATCTGAGCTTCACTGAGCTTCAGGGCTTAAGCACATTTTAAGCAAGCCTTTAACAATTTTCTCTAATATTTCCAAGGTGCTTGAGATGCCAATACTTCTCTTGGATTATGCCACCTCAATCCTCATAACTTCAGAATTTTCAAATGACGAAATACATAAACGACCTCTTTAAGTTGTCCTCAACGATCAGACATGCACCTCAAATGACCCTTTTACCATTTTGACACTTATAGTCCTAAAAAATAAGCCTCGTGAACACCCGAGTCCAACATACCATATGCGCGAGTTACACTCGCCAATGACTTGTCAAATTAACCAATTAAAAAATGACACCTATAAATTGTAATAAAAAATTGACAAATGTAATTAACAAAATAAGAAAAACCATTTAACGCAAAAAAGAAAGAAGCCTTTTTACTATTAACCAAACTTGAGACCAGCGCCCCCCTTCCATTCATCTTCTTCCTTCTACCCCCATCCTCCTCCCCCCC
>ML278479.1:55897-119008 GCA_005239495.1 Nicotiana undulata
CCCCAAGTGTTCTTTTCATTCCCTTTCTGACTTACCCCATTCTTTCGTCGCTATTTTTCTTTATTCTACAAAAACCCAAATAAAGACCCCCAATTCTCTTTTCCCCACCCCTTATTCCTAAAAACAAGACCTCTTCTCACCCCTCGTCCCAAACACCGTCTCTTTTCAAACTTAACTCTAAAATCCACCAAGGACCTCGTCGGAAAAGGTCCTTTCCGGCAACCTTATTTTTCTCTCTTCATCTCCTTATGCTACTTTTGAGAGCTCATCCACGTCAATATTGACAAAGTCGACACTTAGTAGCTATAGCATTAATGGCCACCTCGGATGCTCCGGCGGCCTCTATTTCTCTATCTATTCATCTTCAGTCTTCTCTCTTGATTCAGAACTTGGGTTTTAAAGTATTGTTCTTTCTAGAGTATTCTAATTTTTTGGGTAAATTTTTCTTGAATTGGTGTCCAGTTGATTACTTGATTCAAGCAATTCAAGCAACTGGGTTTCAATTGTTTCTAAAATGGACGGATGAAGTAATTCTGTTGAGATTTCATGAGTTATGTGTTATAACAATTTTTTGGTTGATGATTCGCTTTAATCTGCTGGAAAAATTTGTTTTGCTAAGTGCTAACATGCATCTTACAAAGGTTTGACAACCACTGTGGTGGCGAAGGCGGCGATAATGGCGTTGATGGTAGCATAAATGGTTCTCTTGGAAGAAGATGTTGGAATTTTGGGGCCTGCTTCAAATTAATTTAAAAAAAATAAAAGCCTAATTTACTTGATGGGTAGGCAACGTGCATTTCAGACTGTCTGTCACACGCGTGGTGGGCTGACTAGGCCGGATATTTATTTGATACACTTGATAGCCACTTGAAGTGTTAAAATGGTAAAAGGGTCAGTTGAGGCGCCTGTCTGATCGTTGAGGACAATTTAAAGGGGCCATTTATGTATTTCGCCTTTTAAAATTTTTGGTTGGTCTGGAAATGGCTGAATAAATGCTATTTGAGTTAAAAAATGACTTTGTGGCCATTGTCTGTTATAATAACATCATCAACTTAGACAACCATATAATTATTTGTCATTACCATCTTAATGAAAAAAATATTATTAGCTTAGCTTCAAGTCTTCACAAACTGTTGGACCACTAAACTAAACCTGCCAAATCTTGTTCTCAAGAATTGTTCATCATGCAAAAGGCATTCTTAATATCCAGCCCCCTATGAGGACACAAAGCAGCAATCAAATATTCTCACTACAAAGTTGCCGGGCAACTTTGGTATTTATTTCCTATTACATTTGGGGTTCATTGAGTAATCCAAGGAACAAAGTGCTTTTCAGTTGCTTGCTGGTGGCTTTGTTCAGGGAAAAAAGTGTGGAACAAAATCGGAGAACTATCCCATCTTGTATTTGCTAGACTTTATATAAGGAAAGGAACAAAAGGGTATTTGATGGCATAGTTACTATTGTTCAGATTCTAAAATATGGATGCTTAGACCGGTTGGCAATTTGGTGTAAAATGGAATGTTTGTATGATAAAAATAATATGTTTGAAGTTATTTTTGTATAGTAATTTTTCCTTTCTTTTTATAGGGGTCAATTTTTCATATGGACCCAAATAGTTTATTGATGATCTAGCAATAGCTTTGTGCTTGGCTTTTAGTGTGAATAATACTTATCAAAATAACATTCTTAAGATCCAGTCGATGTATAGTTCGTGCCGCATTGTTGCGAGAGGAATAAGCAATCAATTAGATGTGACTAGTATATTATGCAAAAATCCATTCTTAATATCCAATTGAGGGAGTGTTAGTGGTGCTTTGTTGCGAAAGAAATAAGCAATCTAACAGATGTAATCTAAGCAACTAAAGAGAATGTGTTAATGTAACAAGACCATAAATCTACACCTACTTTTTGGAACAAGTGAGCCTTCAACGATCTTCTTTTCTTTGACAAATTGGAGTACTCATATTAGGGGATTTGGATTGCCAAGCTCAACCGACATAGTACATATATTTTTCGAAAGTAGTATGACAAAAGAAGTTCCACCTCTATCTTCCAAAAGCCGAGTTTCAACAAAATGAGGTGGAAAAGCAAAATTCTTGACTTGGTTTAGGTTGGACTGGTTGGAAGCTTCCTTTGCTAAAACGTGCAACACTTGATTTCCTTCCTTGAAACTATGCCGGACCACCGCCTTCTCTAGTCGGAGCATCAACCACCTGCAACCACTATGTTGGATAACCGTGATCAAGACATTTGAGCACATCGGTTGACTCAGTTTCAGTTTCAGTTTCCAAGGGTTTCAGTGGAGATCCCATGCCAGTTAAAGGCCATGTTTCAGAGCTATTAGTTTAGCTTGGAGAGGTGATGCTGCATGTGTGTAGTTATAGAAACCAACAACCCAATCTCCCAAGCTGTTACGAATTACCTCACCTAGATCACAACACAACTTCTTACCGGGGGTGGGGGGGGGGGGGGATATGCCATTTTTTTAATATATATTTGGGTTTGACTCCTTGACTGTGAGGAGTTTGTATTTCGTTGCCTGCTGAAAAACAATCTTAGAGGATAAAGCATAGTTAGTATTATTATGATGGTTATTGTTTCTATTATCCAGATATTCTGGATAACAAAAGGGAAAAGATGTTTTTTCCGAGAAGCAAGTGAGAAAGAAGCCGAAGTGAAGAAATAGGGTTATGTATCAAGAGTGGGCTCCCAGGCACGCTCCCCAAGGCTCTTCTCTCTCTTCTTCTTTCTAAGACCCCACCACCCCCATCAAAAGCCAAGCTCACCGCGACCAAACCCCGGTAAAAACCACCGGCAGCCGAGCCCTCATGCGCCGCCACGCGCCTGGTTTTCGGCGAGATCTCAGTCACGCGCTGGCGAGTGTGGCCACTTCCGGCGACTTTTTCAATTTTTTTTCTTCTGACAGCCTCTTCCTGAGGTTGTTCCGACCCTACCCACCCACTTACCTCCAGATTCCGACCACTCTTGCTATTTTCCGGCGACGAAGGTTTCTTTTCCGGCCAGATATCACTCCCTCTCACTTCCTCTTCTTCATTCAGCTACCTAGCAAGGCTTTTGGGTTAATTACGATGGACTCTTCAGGGAGAAACTCCTACTTCTCCCTAGAATCTAGAAAATTGGAAAACATGTCTTTTATGAAAGCTGCCTCTTGGCCTGCCCTAGACCTTGGGGGAAGATGCCATCGAAAGCTCGACGTAGGGAAGGAGCCGCGCTTCTCGATATCTGAGGAGCACTCTCTCAGGCGCAAGGGCTTCTTGAAATCTTGTCTGATTGGGTCTTTCTCCAAATGGGTTGGTTCCCCGGAGGCTGTTAGGAACTGGGCAGAGGCATGGAATGTCAAGGACGGGCTGAAAATATCGCAACTGGGAGACACAATATCTCTTTCGCTTTGTTGACGAGTCTCAAGCTTCAGAAATTCTTGTCAGAGGACACACGGATGGTTCGATGGGAACATCTTAAAGCTAGATAGATGGGTGGAGCACGATAGGTGCCTCGACCCTCGTTTCACCGGCGAATCATTGGTGGTCAACATGGTGGGTCTTCCGGTGCATCTTTGGTGTCTTGACCTATTCAAGAAGATTGGGAAAATATGTTGGGTTTTTATTGATGTCTCTTGCAGCTTACACGATCTCTCGCGTGTAAGGATTGTGGTGAGGAAAGGGGGTAGAACCCCTGTCTCCACTGTGGTGGAAGATGGCTACTTGAGTTATAAGGTTTGGTTGAGCCCTGAATTTCGTCCTATCTTTATGCCTGAGATAGTGGCGGAAGAAAAGGGAAAGCCAAATAGAAGGGATGGGAGGGGAAATCAGTCTCTGAGGGAATGGGAGGGCTCACCGGATCAGTGGACTAAGCCGGAATATGATGTTAGATCGAGGAGAGACATGGGGTTTGATTTTGGGAGAAGAAGTCAAAATTTCAACCGGAGAAATAGACGTGAATGGGCTAGTGATGCGGGCTGGAAAGGCAGAATGGGTCGTTCATCTTCTAATTATCACAGGGGCGGGCAAGTTTTCACCAAGCATAGGCCTGGGCCTCCTCACATGGGTCCAACAACTTTTCCCAATTCTATTAAAATTGATCTTAAGGGGCCCAGGTTATTCCAAGCTGCGTCTGATAAGGTTCCTAAGCATACAGGAACAGTCGTTCCTCCTCCTTCTTCTGCCAGTGGTGCTTCACACAGTGGCACTTCTTCACCTCTGACTGCACCCCTCTTCGTTGGCCACTGCTTCAAGGGAAACACCGGCTAAAGAGGGTGCTGTTATTCCACGACGACCCGCCTCTGATGGACCCTGCTCCATCGCCCCCTCATCTGCCCCTGGGCTTAGCTGTGCTGAGGTTACACTTCAAGCTTCTTCTTCTTCAGGGAAGACTGTTGAGCATGCCCCTATTGATGTTAGTGCCGGACCAGTATCTCCAGTTAGTATGCCGTCAAGAGTTCCATGCTCTCCTCCTTACTGCTACCCTTCTGGTGCTTCTGGTCATCCCTACAGCAGCGGGGTGCCAATTTCAGAGGTTGATGCCCATAAAGGAAAGGGTGAGATCTTTTCGGCACCTAAAGATCCTATTGCTAGCAATGCTATGGTCTTGTATTCCTCCGGTAGGAGCAAGGGAAGGGTTCATATAGATGACGCCTGTCCAATTTCATCACAGATTGGAGGAGCGAGTATGTCTTTTTGGAGGGAGGATAAACTATTAAACTTTGGGAAGTTTCTAGGTGTTACTTTTGAAGGGAAGGAAGATAGGGTGTTAGAATTGTTGAGGGAGATTGAGCAACAATCTTTTTATGAGGGTGCATGGAGGGAGTTGGGTCAAGGTGTTAAGCATAATAATTTGGGGGATGTAGTGGTGTACCAGAGACGAGGCCGGGTGTGTGACAGGGAGGAAGGGTGCTCGGTTAGAGGGGGTGGGATAAAGGGGGATATTGTTACTTATGGAAGTTAAGATTCTTTAATGGAATGTGAGGGGGATGAATGACCCAAACAAAAGGGCCATCATCAAAGTGGGAGTTAGAGAGTGGGGTGTTAACCTAGTCAGTTTTCAGGAGACCAAAATGGAAGTTGTGTCGGACGTGATTGTGAGGAGTGTGTGGGGAGGTAGTTGGGTAAAATATGGCTGGGTTCCAGCAGTGGGAAATGCCGGGGGCATTCTTCTAATGTGGGATGATAGAAGCTTGGGGGTAAAGGAGATTAAGAAGGGGGTCTTCTCTTTAGCAGCTCTTTTTAAAGATAGAGTGAGTGGGGTGGAGTGGGGATTTGGGGGAGTGTACGGACCGGTAGGAGAAGGGTCCAAGGTGTTATTCTGGGAGGAACTGGCCAATGTGATGGGGGAATGGGATATTCTCCATGGGTTTTAGGGGAAGACTTTAACACTATTAGATTCCCGGAGGAGAGATTGGGGTGTAGACTGATCTGGAGAGCCATGGAAGAGTTTTCTGATTTCATCAATGATCACTTTCTCATTGATCTTCCTCTGTCGGGGGAAAGATTTACTTGGGCTAGGGCGGAGGATTCCAACTCAAGATCTAGACTTGATAGATTTCTGATATCGCCCGCCTAGGATGAGCTGGTGCCTAATGTGCTGCAGATTCCTTTACCTAGACTGATTTCGGATCATTTGCCTATCTTGCTGGATGGATGCAGAGGGAGGGGGGTGCGTGCTCCCATCCGTTTCGAGAATATGTGGTTAAAGGTGCCAGGATTTGATGACAAGGTGAAAGAATGGTGGACAAGCTACAGGGTATCGGGGACACCTTCATTCCGTCTTTCGAAGAAACTTCAATTGCTCAAGGGAGATTTTATCAGGTGGAATAAAGAGGTTTTTGGGAGAGTAGAGGTTAAAATGAGGGAGCTTATGCATGAATTGGGGGAACTAGAGAGAGGGGAAGGGGTGAGGGAGTTAGATGAAGCTGAGAAAGCAAGATTGGGGGAGGTTAAGAGGGAAACAGTCGAGTTAGCAATAGCTCAGGAGACTAGTTGGCGGCAAAAATCGAGGGCGCTATGGTTGAAGGAGGGGGATTCAAATACCAAGTTTTTCCATAGGGTGGCGGTTGCAAATCGAAGGAGGAACTTCATAGAGTCCTTAGTTGTGGATGGGGTGAGGATTGAGGGGGAGGAGGAGGAGGAGGAGGTAAAAGGGGCGATTGTGGGGTTTTATGAGAACTTATACAAAGAGGAAGTTAGCTAGAGGCCGATCTAAGGGGAATAGAGTTCAACCACATAGGGGAGGGAGACAGTGAGTGGCTAGAAAGGGCTTTTGAGGTGGAGGAGGTGCACGAGGCTGTGTCGAGTTGCGCTGGTGATAAGGCCCCCGGGCCTGATGGTTTCTCCTTGGCCTTCGTCCAGCTCTGTTGGGATACCATAAGGGGGAGTTTATGGAAGCCATTGAATACTTCCATGTGAATGGTGTTTTCGAGAGAAGTATCAATGCTTCTTTTATTACTATTGTGCCTAAGAAAGAAGGTGTATCTTGTATTAGAGACTACATGCCTATTAGTCTTGTGGGGAGCATTTATAAGATTATTTCTAAAGTGCTCTCCAACCGACTCAAGAAGGTCCTTGACTTCGTCCTCCCAGAATGCGTTTGTGGAAGGTAGGCAGATCCTGGAGGTTGCTTTGGTGGCAAATGAACTTGTAGACTGCAGAAGGAAAAATAGAGAACCTGACTTACTATGCAAGTTGGACCTTGAGAAGGCTTTCGACCATGTCAATTGGGAGTTTCTGGATTTCATTATGATGCAGATGGGATTTGGGGCAAGATGGAGGGGATGGATCAAGTTCTGCATTTCCTCAGTCAGATTCTCTGTCTTGGATAATGGTAGCCCGTGTGGTTTCTTTGGCAGCTCCAGGGGTCTCAGGCAAGGTGACCCCTATCCCCCATGCTATTCATCCTAGTGATGGATGCTCTGAGTAAAATGATGGATCGTGCGTCGGGCGAAGGCTTCTTGAGAGGATTCTCAGCTCCGATCGGGGTGCCCGGTGCCCGAAGAGTCTCTCATTTGCTTTTTGCGGATGAACCCTGGTTTTCTGTGATGCCGACATGGATCAGCTGACCTGCCTGAAGAAGGTCCTGCACTGGTTTCAGATAGTATTAGGGCTCAAAATCAACCTCGGCAAGTTTGAGATTTTTCCGGTGGGTGAGGTTGCTAACATTGATGCTTTGTCTCATGTTTCAGATGTAAGGTGGGCTCCCTTCCCACTACTTACCTGGGTCTCCCATTGGGCGCTTCGCATAAGGATACTACGGATTGGAATCCAGTGATCGAAAGGGTTGAAAAAAGATTAGCAGGCTGGCAGAAACGGTACTTGTCAAAAGGCGGCAAGGAAGTGCTCATTAAAAGCACTTTATCGAGTATGCCCACCTATTACTTGTCCTTGTTGCAAGCTCCTGTGATGCTCACAGAAAAACTGGAGCGGCTTCAAAGGAATTTTCTTTGGGATGGATGGAACTAGAAAGTTTCATCTAGTGAATTGGCTGACAGTCACTTCCCCAAAGAAGTGGGGTGGACTTGGAGTAAAAGATCTTAGAGTATTCAACAGAGCTTTGTTGGGGAAGTGGTTGTGGAGATTCGGGGTTGAAGAGCATGCTCTATGGAGGGAGGTCATAGTAGAAAAGTACGATTCCACGGGAGGGGGTTGGAGGACCAAGGCAATCACATCACCTTTCGAGTGTGGCATGTGGAGGAGCATCATGAAGAATTGAGAATCCTTCAGTGGCAACATCACTTACATGGTGGGAGATGGAAAGAGAATCAGCTTTTGGAATCATAAGTGGTGTGGAGAGGATCCTCTAAGGGTCTCCTTCCCCCACGTTTCTAGAATTTCAAATCAGAAGGAATTGTTGGTCCAACAGATTCGTAGGGAGCATGAAGGGGGTAGTATGGGACCTCTCATTTAGAAGGAACATGCAAGATTGGGAGATTGCGGAGCTTCAAGATTTATTGACACTGCTCTATGGGCAAGACAGGTCCCAGCCATCCTGTGATTCTTGGAGATGGGGTTTGCGTGGCGATGGTTTGTTCACTGTAAAGTCCTTTTACCAGAGTATGTTGGTGAGAGAGGAGGCCTCTTTTCCCTACTACTCTATCTGGATTCCTAAGGCACCTACGAAGGTGTGCTTTTTTGCATGGCTAGCGGCGAGGGGGTGATTTTGATTGCTGAGAATCTGCGAAAGAGAGGAATTACACTTGTTAGTTGGTGCTACATGTGTAAAAGCTCAGGGGAAGAAGTTGATCATCTTTTGTTGCATTTCCCTGTGTCCTCGGCTTTGTGGAGGGCAATTCTGAACCTTTTTGGTGTTTAATGAGTGATGCCAAGCACTGTAAAGGAAATGTTATATAGCTGGGCCAGTTTTCATAGAAGAAGAAAGCAAAAGGCGTGGAAGTACGCCCCGTTAGCTCTCATGTGGATAGTTTGGGGGGAGAGAAATAGGAGAGCTTTTGAGGGGATTGAGTCTACTTTTTCACATCTTAAGAATAGTCTTTTATCTTTGATCGCATTTTGGTGCACTCATGTAGCCCCCATTTGTATAGAAGATTCGGCGTCTTTTGTAGAGAATCATGTTCTGATGTAATTTCTCTACTTTTTGGTATACTTCTTGTATACAAGAGTTCTCTCCCTTTTGATTAATACAATTTACCTTATAAAAAAAAACAAAAGGGAAAAGATCCTCCCAGGTAAGATATTTGTGATTCGACGTAAGATTAAGTTTTTGATTATGAAAGCCAATGAGTTATACCATTGGCTTAGAGGTGAATAATACCTAATTTCTTCCCAAATGCATCAGTTATAGGACAATTAAAGAAAGTATGCATAATGGTCTCATCATCAGTTTGGTACATTGGACAAACAACGTCAATATTCATACCAATATGGCTAAGATAAGATCTACAAGGTAGTCTATTGTGAAAACATCTCCGTAGGAGAAATTTTATCTTGTTAAGGCACTTGAGATGCCAAATCCATGTAAAATCTATGTCATTATCCTACTGACCATCAACGAGAGTGTAACATGATTTTATACTAAACCTGCCATTGCTACTAAAGGACCAAAATAGGGACGTCGGGAGTAGTAGCGTGTTGGAAGAGATTTAAAGTGCTAATGTTATTAGTAATACAACAGGGAAGGTCAAAAGACAAGTTAGAAAAATTGAGTTAGTTCTCTAATTTTTTATATTGTGGTCGGTCATATTGAGAGGCCCTTGAATGGAATTTCGTAGACATGGAGTGTTGGGGATCCATCTGGAATTCCAAATATCAATGCCAGACCATTCATTGATAGTCCAAAGAATCCCTTTATCTTGCCATTTGATCCCACTCCCGTGTTTATTTTTCCTTCCTTTCTGTAAGTTTGCTATATCTTGCACCAGTGTATTTGCCAATTTGGTAAATGAATCTCTAATTGTTTGTTTTTCGTGTTGTATGATGTATGCCTCAGACAGCATCTCGTTATGCAATTGGTTTGAAGATATTGAATCAACTCGTGTCAGAGATGAATCAGGTTAGTCTTTTCATAAGGCTTAGTTCTTTTATGACTTTCCGAAACGATGTGGATGAAATCCAAAAAGGGAAGCCAGTAAAGGAGATACCATGCGATGTTTAACTGCGGGAGCTGTAAATTCATATAAATATGTTGTTGCTGAATGACATATCCTAAAATGTTGTGTTTTACCCTTTCATGTAGTGTGCCCTATTCTCCTAATGGGTTGTGTATATGCATAAAAAATATTCATTATTCTTGCGTCTTTCTTACAGTGATTCATTTGCAATCTGATATGTTAAAACATGTGACAGTCCCTAGATTTTGACATCAATATAGTATTAAATTATTCTTCCTCTTGCTGTCAAATTACATGGTTGTATCCTACTAACTGTTATCTTTTCAGTCCAGCTCCTAGTTTAATTCAGGCAACTCTTGAGATCATTATATTGGAATTGGCTTTAGTATAATGAGTGGAAGAGTGTATTTTTGTTGCTAATTTTGCAATTTTATAACTAGATACTATTTCTTCTGATTTCAAGTGGTCTGATATGGACCTAATAATGGAAAGATTAACCTTATAAATTGATTTAGGTTCTTTTAATCAGCCCGTTCATACAGCTATACATTTTCTTGTATCCAGCCCAGTCCTGGATTGCCATCAGCGCAGCATCGTAGGGTGGCTTGCTCCTACAGAGATCAATCACTTCTTCAAGTATTCCAAATATCCCTGACATCAATGGCCCAGCTGAAAAATGACGGTAATGCTTCATCAGATACAGTCGTAATTCTGATATTTGACGTTATTATGTGTATTTAATTTAGGGATTTTGACAAAGTTGGCTTCTTGGCAAAAAAGTATAGCAGCTGCTAGCCCTATAATTTATCCAACACCTTCTAGCCAAAAATGACTTGCCTATGAAAAGAGAAATCCCCCAGCATTCCTCCCAGCGAACAATTTGAACCCATGAGATCTCAAACGATTTGTCCTTCCCAGGATCACTCAAAAGGCTTGAACCAGAAATATTAGTCCAATTTAAGCAGAAATTGATGATTTACAGCAGAAGACAACAACAACAACAATGACAAACCCAGTGGGATCCCACAAGTGTGGTATGTGGAGGGTAATGTATACGCAAATCTTACCTCTACCTTTAGAAGGTAGATAGGTTGTTTCCGGTAGACCCCGGCTCAAGAATAGTGATAAAGAAGCAATAAACAGATAATAGCAACAACATTGGGGCCAGTTTGATTTATTTATTTTTTAGCTGCCACGTGGTGTATAAATTTCTTTAATTTACTTATCTCACTATTGTTGCGTATTGTTAATATATAGTTACAATTTCTGAGAACGCGGTTAGCAGCAAACTACAAGAACTGGCTCTTGCTCTGTCACTAAAATGTTTATCATTCGACTTTATGGGAACAACAGTTGATGAAAGTTCGGACGATTTTAGCACAATTCAGGTGTTTTTATCTTCTGTAACATGCATTTATCAAGCTGTCTAACCTATCTGCAAATATCATATTGCTCACTTAACATTGTTGCAGATCCCATCTTCGTGGAAGCAAGTCCTGGAGGACCCATCGACGGTGCAGATTTTTTTTGACTATTATGAGATCAATAAGCCTAACATTTCAAAGGAGGTCAGTATCATACTGTTTCCGGTGCCTTCAAGTGTATTTTTGCTTCAATGTTGTCATGATTATTTAGCTTGCTCTGAAACCATGATAAAAGTATTCTGTTATCAAATCTCCAGTTGCTAGTCTATAATGGCCTACATGATTATGTTTAGTTTGTTTGATTGTTGTGAACCTTTTAAATAGGTGAACTATTTTGTTTTATTGATTTATTGTTATAATTAATAGTTACTGTTACTGTTTGCTATCTCTCTCTATATGTGTATATATATGTATATGTCAGGAAGTTAGAGCACTGATGCTTATATGTGATTGGCTTCTATTTGCATAAATTTGTGAAGCAAAAGGGCTCTTGGTTTGGGACTTTGTACTTTTTCAGGAGCTAATTTTGTCACTCTGCTTTGGAAAAATTAAACTTTGACCGTGCATGTCCCTTTGTGGCAACCACTAATTCTTTTAGTTCTGCTGGAAACATGTAAATGCCGTATTGGTGTTACTATTGTTGTTGTGTTAAGCTTTTTAAGCAAATTATCATTTTAATCCTTCGAATGATTGTTGAACTGTTGTGGAAATCACTCCTTTGATCAATACCAAAAGAAAAGGGGTTTGCTAAGAATTTCACTTGTTCACAGGCTTAGTTAATTTATATGTATGTCTCATTTTTTTTTGTAATGGTTTACTACTAAACTCACGTGACAGGTGACTTGAACAATAAAGTCGAGTTGCTAAACTACTATCAAGATTCTCTTTTCAGTCCACAGTTCAATTTCCCAATCTTGTAGCAGTAAATTGACTACTGTAACAAGTTTAATTTTGTTCAGGCATTGGAGTGTTTAATCCGGCTGGCTTCAGTGAGGAGATCACTGTTTACAAATGACACTTCTAGAGTGAAATACTTAGCACACTTGATGACAGGAACCAAAGACATTATGCAGACTGGGAAAGGTGAATAAGATCGTTGTATCTTAAATATCTTGCTTTAAATATTTTGGTTGTTTCTATAGCCATCATAACCATAGCAGATGGTGTTAATTGTATGGGCTTTATATTTATAACTTTGAAGATCAAGATTTGTCTCTGTATTTTCTGTCATTTCTCCTTGCGGTTTTATGGTATTTTTCTATTTCAGTTCTTGTTATCAAATTATTTCTTTCCAAGAGTGGCTTTATATCAAATTTATATGTTGTACTATATTTTTGCTATAGCAATATAGCAAAATGAGGAGGGGGACAAAAGTATTGTGCTGGGTGAGTTGGAACACTCCGAGATTTGGCGAGATTTTGGGTATTGTAGCCGTATTAAGGTGGAAGAGGCTATGCGCAAGATGAGTAGGGGCAAAGTGACAGGCGAAATCCCAGTGGAGTTTTGGAAGAACGCGGGTCGAGCAGGCTTGGTGTGGCTTGTTTAATGTCATTTTTAAGACGAAAATGATGCCCGAGGAATGGAGGTGGAGTACGATGGTTCCGTTGTACAAGAACAAGTGGGATATCCAAAATTGCAACAATTATAGTGGCCAAACACCTTAAATTTAGAAAAAATTACTTTTTGCCAATAACAAGCTTGGCCAAACAAGCAATAGGGTTGCTTCGTTTTGGAATGAAAAGCAGGAAAAAAACATGGAAAAAAGATGAGAAGAAAGATTCAAAGGAGAAGAAGGAAACAAAAATGTGAGAATGGCGCTTGCCTGTGAACAGGGAAAAAAAATACAAAAGAATGCTCTAAAAGAGGCTCGATCTTCCTATGGCAAAAGTTCAGTCAGTGAACTAAGAACTCATTTGAAAACATGGGTGCGCAGTATGTATGTGTTCTCAGGCACCACTGGCTCCAATGTATATCTGCACTGGCCTCTCTACGGGAGATGTGTTTTCTAGTAACTTATGAGGTCATTTCAGTACCTCCAAAAGACGCCCTTTTATTCGGGCACCAATTTTCCTTTTTAATTTGGAAGGTTTCATTGGGATTTAAGAAGTTCATAGTTGAATAGAATTCAGGTAGTTTGTCTTTCTAAAATTAAAAGAATAGAATTCAGGTTGTGAGATAGAGATGATGCATAAACTTAATATAGTTGCCAGCAGAACAAGGACCTGTTGCAGAGCACCAACTCCCTTTTATGAGGTTGGTTTGGAGACAAACCTTCCATTCTTAACTAGTGGTTGTCAATAGATGGAAGTCTATGTCTGAATTTGATAAATTGGGGCTAATTGAAATCATATTGATTCTTTAAAGTTTCTGTTGCAATAGTTTTTCAACCACTCCTATACGTCAACCAAATATTTTTGGAAAAACGGCTTATGCAAATTTAAATATTTTCCTTGTGTTTTAATTAGGAGCATTCTTTTGTATCTGTTGCATACCCTGGAAGCCTTATGTGAATAAGGTTCCACCAGTCATCCAAAATAAGATGTTATATCATCTTTGAGTTAAACCCCAAAACAACACACCAATCGAAAAGATACACAAGCCAATCGAACTGCTAATCTCTGTCAATAAGCTATTAAAAGAAATCTATAACTAACAATATTAAATATCCATCACAAGTCAAAGATAAACATGCACAAAGCAGCAGGTCTCATTTTATGCGATCATGCTACTGTATTTTTCTGTTTACTTGTAATTATCAACGGATGCAGGACACTTACTAAATCAGGTTCTTTTGAGTTTGTTACTCCCTCCATCCGAAAAAGAATGATACCTTTCTATATTTATTAACAATTTAACTTTAAACTTTCCTTTTATCCTTGATGAGATGATATATAGCCTCACAAATATCTATGACTTGTTTTAGACTACAAGTTTGAAAAGTCAGTCTTTCTTTCTTTCTTTCTTTCTTTCTTTCTTAAATGCTGTGTCCAGTCAAACCCCATCACATAAATTGAGACGGAGGAGGTTACATTTTTCTCCAAGCTTTTGATATGGGGTGGGGGTGGGAGAAAAGAAAATGAACATAAGTTGATTTCCATTGATTTAGCATCAATTAGGTTTGAGCAAGCGGATGCTGTTTTAAAGTGTTTCATTTCTTATGTTCTGATAGAGAATCTGATGAAATGATTCTCCATTCCCCCTTCCTGGAACAGGTCTGGCTCATCACGATAATTATCATGAGTTCTGTCGGCTTCTTGGACGTTTTAAAGTCAATTATCAGGTATGAATTCAAGCCTCTGCCCCCTTACCTTCTTTTTCTTGATAATATGAAAAGTTAGTGCTAGGCATCCACATAGATTTAAATTCATTTGTGAGGATTCATATTGCTGACCTAACTCGCTTTGAATTGAGGTATTGTTGATGTACATAGATGACTTTTATGTATGTATGACTCTAAGATGGTGTTTTCTCACTTTCTTCATTATGCATTCTTAACTGAACAGTGTTTTGAAATTATATCTTGTAAACTTTGGAATTTCCTTTGTGTATGTCCATGTTTGCTTAGAGTCGTGAATAAGAGAAGAGAGGAAAGTTTCATAAGGTTAGTATATTAAAGCCAAGGGGGATATACGTTCAACAAAGGGGATTCACTGAGCCCACTTATCGTAAAATTTCACTATTTGTATTTGTAACTTAATTGTTGTTAGAAAAGGTTTTCTATAATACATGTTGACCCACTTGACAAATACAATGGCTTTAGAGTAGTGGTCAAGCGGGTTCCTTGAAGATTAGTGCAGTAACAACTGTACCAGAAAGATGACGTTTGTACCTTGAAGAACTTCATTTAAAGTGAAGTATGTTGTTTTCACTTCCTCTTATTAAAAATAAAAGACATAATAACATCAGTCGGTACAACGTTGCACTTGAAGTAGGGGATGTGCTGTTCCTTTTGGGCTTGACTCTTCCCATAAGGCCCCGTGGTCGGGGCATATCGCTCCTTGCTACCCATATAATCGTGTTTTCGCAACAGTCCATCTTTTTTTAATTCTCTACACTGTTTGAACCTTGTCTGAAATTCGTGGTAAGCTGCTTGGAGATGTGATGTCGTCAGAAGATTTTCACACGAACACCAAACAATATAGTGTTATTTTGTGTTAGTTTATTGTTCGTTTGATCACGTTGATTCCGTTTTTTGATATTTTTATTGTACGAAATCACTTACCAAGTTTAGCTAAGTTAGGACCAATTACAATCTCATTTCATAACTTTGGCATCAAAGGAGTTTAGAGCTTCTTGCTCCAATAGAGTTGGTAGTTTAGGCTACAATATGTACAATATTCCAAATTATAACTGTAAGATTCCTGCTCAACCTTAAGTTTCACAGATCTCTAAGTTTGAGAGTCGACATGAGTTTATAATGTATCGATCAGTGACCGTGGAATAAGTAATTGCCTCATTTATAAGTAGCTACTAGTGGTTATGGAGTGTAAAGACGAAGAATCTTGTGTTTCGTAAGCCAATTGTAGGCCCTTAACCTGAACAAGTTGGTATTACTATTTCGTCAATAACAGTCAACCACTTCAGAGCCTTCATTAGGATATATTCATGGATATTTTGCTTGATCTAATGTTTGCTTCTAACTGGCATGCTCATTGCTGAATTTGCCATTTGTCTCAAGTCTGGCCAGGCCAAAATATATTGTTGCAACTTCCTTTTATTGATCCCTGCAATGTGTTTGATGTGCCTTCTTTCTGTGATTTTGATACTGCTATTGCAGTTATCGGAGCTTGTCAATGTGGAAAGTTATGGGGACTGGATACGTCTGGTTGCCGAATTTACTTTGAGATCTTTGCAGTCTTGGCAGGTCATCCCCTTGTTACTGGGTTCAAGAATAGCTTTTGATCACTAATCATAACTCTGTTTGTCTGAAATTTCTGATTGTGGTTTTTCCCATGATCAGTGGGCTAGCAGTAGTGTTTACTACCTTCTTGGACTGTGGTCTAGATTGGTTTCATCGGTGCCGTATTTGAAGGGAGACACACCAAGCCTGCTTAGTGAATTTGTACCAGAGATTGTGAAAAGTTTTATCACATCAAGATTTGGTTCCTTTCAGGTTGCACTGTATTGGTTTTGCAAGTGAGGTTGCATCAAGAGTTTCATGTTAAGTTGTGGTTTTGATTCACTTTCTGTTATTTTGTGTTGCAGGGCGAAATCTCTGATCTCTCGGAGAACCCCCTTGACAATGTTGACCTTCTTCAAGATCAGCTTGATTGTCTTCCTTACCTTTGCAGATTTCAGGTTCAGACTCTAAAGTATTTACACTTTTGAGGTTATCAAAATGTTCTGAAAGTTGCTTGACTTTCTAATTCATTTAAGTTCAATGTTTGTTTTTACTGTTGGTTTTTGACTTACTGAAGTTGCTGAATTTGGATTAATTTGAGTTAATTTGACACAGTATGAGAGTTGTAGCTCATACATTATGCAGATTACTGATCCTCTACTGCAGATGTATATGGTATGCTTAGATTTTTTGTTTTATAATTTCTAAGGGTTGAAGTTCTAAAGAAGCTTATGTGTTTGCAGTGATACATTTATTTCTGTTTGAAACAGGAATCCGCTGATCCCCAGGTTCTTACAGTGGTGGAAACAAAATTTGCTTGGATAGTTCACATAATTGCAGCTATTGTTAAGACTAAGCAACTTAGTGGATACAGGTATTGCCAAGCTTATTTACTTATTGCTGTGTTGTTTTAGGTTCACATTCTCCTAATTTCTTTCATGTTTGTTTCCCCTTTCAGTGGGGAATCTCAAGAAATCTTTGATGCAGAACTTTCAGCACGCGTACTGCGGCTGATAAATGTTACCGATAGTGGTTTACGCAGTCAGGTTCACTCAAATTTCCTCCCTATACTTTGGCAGTCTTATAGCTCTGAACGTAGAAAAGTTATTGTCACATTCCCTGAACTAAAATAAAGGTCAAACTCTATTGTGTCAATAGCACATCCCCGTTTACACATTCAAGCATTCTTTTTCTTTTCTTGGGAACTTGATCAAACTTGTGTACATTGGGTTGATTCTGACATCATCGTTTATGTCATTTATCCTTGATATAATGCAGAGATATGCAGAAACGAGCAAACAGCGCCTTGATCTAGCTATTCTTGTGTTCTTCCAGAACTTTAGAAAGTCGTATGTTGGAGATCAGGCAATACATTCATCTAAGGTACACAATTGAAATTTGTTTGCTGTGGTACCCAAGTGCCAAAATCTTTCTATTGTCATTTCTCTTGCTGGGTATTTAATCCATTTATTCCTCTACAGCAACTATATGCTAAATTGGCTGAGCTTCTTGGGCTCCATGATCATATGCTAATATTGAATGTCATTGTTGGGAAGATAGCAACCAATCTTAAGTTTTATGGAGAGGTAATTGTCATAATTGATTTTTTGTGTTTTTGCCATGATCATGAATCATTATATCCCTTCTTTTTCATTAGAGCGAGGAAGTTATCAGTCAAACACTGAATCTCATGTTGGAAATGGCATCTGGGCAAGTATCATCTTACTTTTCTTCTCATGTTTTTCACCAATTATTGGAGTTGAGGCATCTCCTTGTTCTATTCTAATTACTTTAATCTTCTTGGTTTGGCAGATATATGACTGCAAAGCTTCTTGTAAAGTTGGATACTACTCAATTAATAATATCCAATCGTAATGTAAGTATCATTTATAGCTGTGGTACATTGCTCTCTTTTCTGCTGATTCCTAAACATTTGTAGCTTTGGTTGGACTAATACTTTAAATTTTTCATATTTAGAGGGAAGAATTCCCATTTTTGGGGGACTACAGGTGCTCTCGTAGTAGAACTACCTTTTACTATATTATTGGCTTGTTGATCTTTATGGAAGATAGCTTTTTGAAATTTAAAGCATCAATGGATCCACTTCTGCAGGTGTGTATTTGGAGCAATAATTATGTAACTTTCTTATTTGTCTTACCACCATGAATAGTATGCGAAAGAGTTCTACCTCAGCTTTGGTTTTGTTTAATTGCACCAGAAGTTGCTCAACTCTTTTTTCCATGAATAAACTGCTCCTAGTTAGTCGCCTTATTGTAAAAGTTCAGAAGCTGTAATTATGTTTCTGTTCCTCACACTGATGAGTTGAGCGGTAATGATGCAATAAAAGGTCTTGCTGAGTTTGGAACTGATTCCGGATGCCTTGTTTCGCACTGATGATGTTAAACAAGCATTAATTGGGTTGATGAGGGATCTCAGAGGAATTGCAATGGCTACAAGTAGGTTAGTAGCATGGTGAATATGAATTTTTCCTGTTGAGGCATAAGACTTGATTTTTTCAAGCACTTTCACTTCATCTTTGTCCTCCTATTCCTACTGTTCAACAGCCGAAGAACATATGGTTTCCTATTTGATTGGTTATATCCAGCACATATTCCCCTTCTTCTTAAGGCCATAACAATATGGGCAGACACTCCAGAGGTGAGATTTAATCTTTAAAGAGCATTAGAATTTCTAACTGTTCTGTTTCCCCTTCCCATACATTCTTCCATAGAATTCGTACCCAATGGAAGCACATTTAAATATATGCTGTGCGTATATATTTCTCTCTTGTCATTTACTTGCCAATACAAGAATGAGCTACTCTGTTTGCAGTGTCGGTCCTGGATAAAGAACATTTGTGTATATGGGTTAACATGCTGGTGAGATGAAGCGTACCAGATTGTTGAAACTTTTTTCCTTGCAGGAGATCTAACAAATATTGAAAACAAAAAAGTAACTTTTTGTGATATCATCTTGTAGGGGGCAATTTTCCCTTAAAATTTAAGATATTTTTCTATTGCTATTTCATTCACTCTGATCTTAGCACATTATAATTAAAAAAAACAGAGAAGTTGATCCCTAGAAAGTGCTTGTGCTTTGGTGCGCACTGGAGACTTTTGTCTTCTTCTCCTTTAAAGCTAATATAATTGTCTTCATTTTTATTAATGAATGGAATAGGTGACAACACCACTGCTTAAATTCATAGCCGAGTTTGTGCTGAACAAGTCCCAACGACTGAATTTTGAAATCTCATCTCCCAATGGCATTCTTCTTTTTCGAGAAGTCAGCAAATTAATTGTTGCATATGGATCCAGAATTCTCTCTCTGCCTAGTCACGTGGATATGTATCAGTTCAAATACAAGGGTATTTGGATTTCTTTGACTATTCTTTCAAGAGGTAGGGATTTTTAGCTTCTAAAATATTTTTGTTATATTCATTCTCAAAAAGAATATTTTGGTTATGTTCTAGATTTCTCTGTGTATGGCCCTTCAAATGGAAGGCTTCCTGTATGTTGTTTGCTCGTAAGACTAACCTTCTCTGACTGTTAAGTTTCATGCGTAGGAGAAGAATTACGTAGCCCACTACTTCTGTTTTACGTTGCCTTGTTTCCCCCCCTCTTTTGTCTTCTACCTGTGATAAACTTCAGTAGAGTGGCTTATTATTTTTGTTTTGACTAAGTTTTATATCTCTGAATAAGAATTAGTATATTTCATAAGTTGATATTTCTATTAACTTGGAATTTTAGGATTTGTTTTTTGAGAAGGTAACATATTGTATATTAATAAAGACTACACATCCCATAATAGGAGAGGAAGAAAGACTTCTAATCCTTGTTCTTCTCACAAGGAATCCAAAACCATCAAAAATAGACTCATGTCTTCTAAAAGTTTTCTTTTCCACCAAAAGTAGAACAACAATAGACACTTCATTTTCGTATTCTGGACATGATTGTACTTGTCTTTAAAACATCTCTGGTTTCTCTCTTCCCAAATTATCCACCAGATGCAAGCAGGGACTCCTCCATCTCTCCTTCTGATTAGACAAATTACCATCTCTATTCCAGCATGTAAGAACTTCAGGAATTGTTCTTGGCATAGTCCACATAATACCCCTTGAGTTGATAAATCTCAATAGTTGAGCAGTCAACCTGCAGCGTAAAAAGAGATGACTAAATGAGTAATTGACTCTGCCTTCTCTCCACATAAGTAGCATTTAGAGCATAATTGTTATCCTCTCTTGACTAGATTGTCTTGTGTCAACACCGCCTCCTTTGCCAACAACCAAGTAAAACAAGCAATTTTATATGGAGTTTTAACTTTCCAAATCAGTTTCCATGGCCAACAACCGACTTGATTCATGGAAAGGTTGAATTCCTTATAAGCTGATTTAACAGAGAATCTCCCAATTTTATTTCCTTGCCAATTCATACTGTCTTCAGAGTTTGAAATTCCTTTGAACTGTTCTATAATATTGTAAAACTCAGTCTTCTGTAAGTAAGCTTCCACCCTTGTATTCCATGCCTCTCCTATTGTTGCTTTTTGTTGCTGATTGAGGATGAAGATATCAGGAAAAATTGTCTTCAAGATCCTTGCTCTAACCAATTATCCTTCCAAAAGGATATCTTCGTGCCATTTCCTACGCTGAATTTGGTTTTGTTCATGAATTTAGGCCATAGATTCCTGATGGATTTCCATAGACTAACCCTATAAGTCCCATTCACTGGTTTTGTTGTTCATTTACCATCCATACCATACTTTTCCCTAATCACCTCTTTCCATAAGGATTGTTCTTCTTCAGCAAATCTCCATAACCACTTCATCATCAAGCTTTGATTCTGAGTTCTCAAGTTCTTTATTCCCAACCCCCCTTCCTTCTTGTTGATTGTATGAGAATTCTATTTGACTAAATGTATTTTCTTCTATCACAGCTCCCTTCCCACAAGAAGTTCGTTCTTAATGCATCTATTCTCTTCACTACGTTCACATCACAGGAATAGGGAACAGGTACATCATGTAAGTAGGCGTAGCATCCAATACAGAGTTAATTAGAGTTAATCTACCGCCTTTGATAGTTACTGACTCTTCCAGTTAGTCTACTTGTTTTCACATTTCTCTATAACACCATTCCATATCCCTTTTGATTCGCTCTTTGCCCCCAATGGCATTCCCAGATAAAGGGTAGGAAGCTCCTTACCTCCAAGAATTCTATACAAGCATTGCGTCTCCTTTACAATATTTATTGGATACATAAAACTTTTGTTCTAGTTAATGTGTAATCCAGATGTAGCTTCAAACAAGATAAAATTGCCCTTAACACTTTCAGTTGCTCACTGTCAGCCTCACAAAATACTATAGCGTCATCGGCATACTGTAGATAGGATATCTCCGTATTGCTGTCTGCCCCAGCATTTACCTTAAACCCCCTTATCCAATTGTTTAATCGGGCAGTTTTTAACATATCATTCAATCTTTCCATAGCAATGAAGAGAAAAGGAGATAAAGGGTCTCCTTGCCTCAAACCCCTCTGAGAAGGAAAAACCAGCTGATGAACCATTGACCAGAATTGAGAACTTTACTGATGCAAAATTTTATCCAGTTAATCCATTTACCCCCAAAGCCCATTTTAATCAGAGTTTCCTACAGAAAGTTCCAATTTAAGTGATCATATGCCTTCTCTATGTCCAGTTTGCATAATATTCCAGGCTCTTTGCTTTTCAATCTTGCATCTACACATTCATTGGCGATTAAAGGGGCATCCATTATCTGTCTGCCCCTAATGAAAGTCATTTGTAGAGCATCCACCTGGTTGTTTACTACTTTTAGAGTCTTTCAGTCAATAATTTAGATATAATCTTGTAAACACTGCCTATTAGACTTATAGGCCTGAAATCTTTCAACTCTTTGGCCCCCACCTTCTTAGGAATTAATGCCACAAAGGTGGCATTAAAACTCTTTTCAAACACACCCCTGGATTGCAGCGACTACTTCCTTGTTCACTACCTCCGATCATTGATTGAAGAAAGCCATATAATATTAATCAGGACTTGGTGCTTTGTCCCCTACACCTGCCTTTGCACTTTCCCAGATCTCCTGAGTTTCAGAAGGACTTTGCTACATTAAGTTCTCTGGAGAAATTATAGGACAATTTTTGAGATTGCCCTGTGGCTTCCATATTTCTGGTTCAGAATATAGCTTTTGGTAGAATGTGACAATCTCCTTTTTTATGTCTGCCGGACACTCCATAGTTTCCCCTTCTACATTCAATTTGTCGATATTATTGTATCTCCTATGAGCATTTGCAATTCTGTGGAAATATATAGTGTTTTATTCACTTGTTTCAACCAAAGAGCCCTAGATCTTTGCCTCCAAGCACCTCTTCATTTCCAGCAATCTTTTCAAATTCCGGAGCTAAAGCAGACTTAACATGTATTTCTTCCTCAGTCAGACATCTCTGATCATGTATTTCCTCCCGTTCAGCTAGTTGGTTGAGGATATTAATCTTTTGCATTAAGTTTAAAGGCCAGGATAAAATCAGGTCTTCCGTCACATTCTACCATCCCACAAAACTAATATCCCCTCTCTAGTCCCACTAGCTTCCAATTGTGCATATTTCCCCCATCTATTATTTTCACAGTTCTTTTACTAACTCTCCAATGTCTCCTTCGATTTTGGATTCTTGAAAACAATATACATCTGCTTTCCACTTGTGAATTAAACTCTTGATCAACATTCCTTTTCTATGTCGATTCAACCCCCTAACATTCCATGAGATAATGTTTACCTTCATTGATCCTGGATAACCATACGCTCCTGAAGTTGCTTCCTATTTCCAGCCCTTTTAGTTTTTTAATTCCTTTTTGTCGTGGAGTTTCTGACACTTGCATATCTGGAAACCCTTTGCTCTCTTGTCTCTTGTTTTCAATTTTCATGAAAAGTGCCAATGCTTCTTTCTCGCATCCCTGAAAATTTATCCCAAACACCTTGCCGAGTCTGATTATGTTTTGGTGTACCCAAATTGAAGCCTCAAATTCTGGGTCCTTCTCTTCCTCTAAACTCTGTAAATTTAGAGGAGTAGCTTCTTCAATTACCCACCCCATCTTATTGTTCTTAACAGTCAAGTGAACAGCTGTTTAAGCAAGTTCTATTAACCCTTTGTTTTCTTTCTCCTTTTCTCTTTGGCCCTCTGTTCTCTTGTGCAAAATATATGTGGCTCTCTGCCTAGCAGATTGTACGTATTTTCCCCATCTGTGTTTTTTGGCTGATCAACACTACAGTAACCCTGGAAATGTAATGTTAACAAATGGGAATGTAAAAAACTGAATTGATCGTCCTTTCATCATTATGTAATTGCTTATGCTTTCCTCTACACTGTAGCACTTGCTGGTAACTATGTCAACTTTGGGGTGTTTGAGATTTATGGGGACAGAGCGCTAGCAGATGCTTTTGACATTTCTATGAGGATGGCTCTATCTATTCCTTTGGCTGATATACTCGCATATAGAAAGGTATTATATTAAGAGCTGATTTATTCAAAAATATTGCTGGTTATTTTATTTCTTAGATGCTTATCACACGAGAATTAACTCCTCTTACTATATGATGTTAACAAAGTAGTATGTTCAGACTGATTTTGTTTCTGAACATAAAAGCTTCTGCTGCTCTGAGCAAAGATATTTTATGTGATTTTGGAACATATAAACTTCCCAACAAACATCAAAATTTGTTGCCAGCACTCTACTTATTTTGGAGTGTACTCCCAACAAAGAATGGGAGCATCACAATTCACACATGCACCAAGTTTGAGCCCATAGTTTCTATGTGCTTGTTGCAGATGTGAAGTATGGTTTATTGTGAGTTGTCTACATTCAATCAGCTAAGAAAACATACTTATAAGTGACACAATTACAACACGGGAATATATAGAGACTACTGAGACATTTGAGAGGTCAACATCCTGGTGGAAAGAAATACTCCTGTTATCTATTGAGCATTATGTTGGAACTAACATTCAGGCAATTTGGTTCTGACTATGATGCTAGCATATGATTTGGTAGCAGCCACTTGTAGTTCTTTATGTGTTTGGAGCGCCATTTGTATGCCTTTAGTGTTTGCTTGGAGTAGATTTAAGCCGTCTTTGAGTCTTGTGTATGTAGGGAGCAGATGCAGAGAAGAAGTTGATCATTTTGGTTTTCTTTTTCAGTTCCTTTTTCATTTTTTCCTGTGTCCTTGTCTATAGCTTACATTTTCTTTTGATTGGTATAATTGAGTTAAATATTTTAAACTACTGACCACTTATTTTTAAAGTGGACCTTCTCATTGTTATTCTGGCAAAAATTTATCTGTTCAATCAGCGCTGTTGCTGCTTCTTAAAAATTAGAGCCTCAACATTCTTCGAATGAGCAGTGGTGTCAAATTGAGCTAATTTGTTTAAGCTGTTTATCTTTAAAAGTGGTTTGATCCCTGGTTGTGTCCTCAGCAGTGGACATACCTCTTACACGAATTTTGAGGGGTATATATTCTTTTTCCCTCTGTAAATTATCACATTGTCTGCATTTCATTTTAACAATATAACCACTTCCAATTGTCTTATCCTACAGCTTTCAGGAGCTTACTTCACATTCCTGGAAATCATGATGAAAAACCAGATCCATTTGATACTAAACTTGGATTCAAGTAGCTTTATATTTATTGCTGGGTCTCTTGAGTCTGGACTTAAAGTACTGGATGCAAATATCAAATCACAGGTTTGTGCTGCGTTCGACCATTGTCCTTGGATGTTACATGCCATTTCTTTGTATTTGTTTGATCTTTGCAAGTGTTGAGACATAATATAAGTAATTAAAAGTGTGCTCTTCTCCATCATCTTAAACTTTTATACGAGGTGGTCGCACACTTCAACATGCAGGCAAAGGTCGTGAGTTCAAATCTCACCACCACCCAACAAGCAAAAAATATTTCACGTGTTTGACCCAATCAGGTCCACAAGTGAGACCTAATATAATTATACTATAATATAAGTGTGAAGGCCTTAGTGTGAAGTCGAAAGACTAAAATATATTATAAATTAAGTGACATTAAAACCCTTAAAAAATAAATAAATTCTTCCTTCATAAACTTTAAACCAAAACGTTATTATACTAATGTGCTGAAAGCCTGAAACGTTAGGGCAAACATTCCATAATAAATACTCATATTAGTGAAGTTGCACCTCTTCCATGGACTTCTTGCTATATTCATATTTATCTAATTTTTTAATTATTTCTTTCATTTGTACGTTTAATAACCCACAAAATCACTTCGCAAATTCTATTATTTTTATATTCTTTTCTCACAATGAGCAGTAACTTTTTTATACTATCAATGAATTAACTATACTTAAAGTTCAAGTAACCTAAGCGCTAGAAAAAATGAACAGGCAAAGGTAGTGTCAATATATCATTCTATATATTATGTAAGTTAATGAGAGTACAATTACAAAAAGTAGAGATTCAAATTGAGTGCAAAAGGTGATGACCACACGTCATGGATAGATATGTAAAGTTCTTGGATGAGGGGAAAAAGAAGGCAGACCTATACAGAAATACTTTCTAAGTTGTGATTTTAAATGAGATTGACATATGATCAGCCAATGAGCTCCATCTCATATGTCCCTCTCTATGTGCATTTGTGCGACTCTGATTAGTTCGGTGTTTCTCTATGCCAACGAGCTCCATATCAGATATGCATCTATTTTTCTCTTTGTTTATCCTTAATATTAACATAGATTTTAATAGTTTTCAAATATACGTATTATATTTCTTCCTTTCTAAATCACCATAATTCATGTGTTGAAGGAATGAAGTCAATCCACATATAGGTGGTGTTATAATTTCCTTTATACTATTATATCAAATAGAGCTCCAATCCAAAGTGTTGAAAGAACAATGAGGAACGAACTTACAGTAATAGAGAAGGCATATGATAATGAGGCTCTATTAATTGTCTATAAGGAAAAGGAAGCAGGATATGATCATATTACATATTTATATAAACCTAATTACTTTGTATTAATAATTAAGTCGGTCGAATATGCTCATTATTTATTAACATATATTATATAAAATTGATAGGAATGCACATACAACGCACGTGTCCAAAAACTAGTTAAATAATTAAAAGTGTGCTCTATTGACAGCTTAAGCTTTTGTATAAGGTGGTCACGCTTCAGTAACAGCCTTGCTGGGATGAATCATATAGTTCGTTCTCAACAAACTGACTCCAATTTATTTATTTTTAGTGTGCATCTGCTGTGGACAACTTGGCTACTTTTTATTTCGATCACATAACAGCTGGAGAGTCACCAACTACCCCCGTGGCTCTTAACCTGGCTCAACATTTAGCCGATTGTCCGAACATATTTCTTGAAGTAAGTTCAACTGCTCTTTTTATATAAAGGAATAATAATTTCAAGACATTTTTTTAGAAACTGCATATTCGTTTTAGCCGTGACAGTAGGGAACTCTGTTCTTTTTTGACCCCTCGCTCCAGTTTGTTTTGTCCCTTTTATTTCATGAGGTTTCATCCTTTATTTTTTTTGTTATTGTTCTTATATACATATTTCTGTTCGGGTAGTGGTGCGGGAATGTTGAGTTTGGGCCGGAAAATGCAGTAGATTTCGGAAGATGGTATAGCATGCTCATTACTATTCTGTTCAAAAGTCTCACATGCCAAAATTATTTTCAACAATAGGTAGTGAATGTTAGGCCCTCTGTCGGTCTAGTTCTAGGAGTGTAGATAAAGTTTCTATTGTATATCATCGTACCGTCATAGTAGTTTATGTTCTAAAATTTCAATTTGTTTGTAAATTATATTATAGTACTGCTTGTGAAGGGAAGAAAAACGATCCACAATATCATTCCAAAATTGGGAGAGAACCTAGGATGGCTGGACTCTGCTAATAAAATTTTTAAATTTTTTGAGAAAGGGTCGTGGAAGGAAGAGATGTTGAAAGAGTGTTCACCTGGAGTGGATTTGTCGTTATGTGGTACAGATAAAGATTTAGCAAAGAGAAGATATTAAAATCTTAAAAAACGATTGAACGGAGCAATATATTCTTGATTGACAACAACTCCCTCTTGTATAGGATGGAGTATTTTTATACATGCTTATTTGGGTGCTTTGGTGATTCCAGAAAATCGCCCTAGCCAATGGGAATTTCAAAAATGGTCTGCAAGAATTGAAATATTCCGGCTAGATGAGTTAAAGAACTAAATGGTGGTCACTGATCAACGTTTGTCATAGACAAAATTAGCGCCCCGACCAAGTTTGGATAAGATGTTCAAGTTTTCCGCGGTCGAAAGACATCTTCAAGAAAAATTGGTGACGGATTCTGTTTTCTAGAAATGGATGATAATAAGAAATACATAATATATTTGAGATGGGCTAGAATCTGCATGTGTTTTGCGGAGATAAAAGTCCCGACGACGATTAAAATCATGGTGGATAACTTCACATTTAGTGTTCGGATATGGGTGGAATCCAATGCTTGGGTGGAGAAAGTTGATCAGGATGTAAAATAGGGCTATCGCAGAAATGGAAGAGATGAGGTGTAGAACCTTGGTGGTTTGAATGCAATATCAAAAAATGGACAAGGAACTAAGGAAGTCTTTGGTATGCTGCAAGAAATATAGAAAGTTGTTTTGGAAAAACTTGATGTGAAGGATTAGTCAAATTCAGTAGGAGGAGCTGAGTATGACGTGGAATCCATGCAGTCTAGCCTTTCAAAAGAGCTGAAGAAACATAGTGGAGGCAGAATAAAGCTGTTTATGGATCAAGCAAGGTGATAAAAGTAAAAAGCATAAAGAAAGCAACAAAGTCCATGGTGTTGGCGAAAAGCAAGAAGTGAATGCTTCATGCTTCTTTGAAGTGAAGCGCACAATTTATTGAAAAATTTTAAATAAATTTTAATGTCACGAACCAAAATCCCTTCGAAGCCGTGACGGTGCCTAACACCGCTTCTAGGAAAGCCAACAATCGATTAGCAGAAACAAACTTAAATAACGTTATTAAATAATCTCAACAACGGAATACCATAAATAGCTGAAATCAGTAATAACAATGCAACTGAAAACTATCCCACAATCTGGTGTCATTGAGGTACATGAATGCTACAGAATTCAAATACAGAGTCTGAACCCAAAATACAATAACAAATGGTACAATATAACATATACTAAGAGAAAAGGGATTTCAAGGCCTGCGAATGGAAATAGAAGCTACCTCGAAATCTCCAAAACTGGTACCAAAGCCACTCTCGAGCAATCACCCTCTCAGCAGCACCTGGATCCGCACATGAAGTACAAAGTGTATTATGAGTATAGCCGAACCCATATACTCAATCAGTAACAAACCTAACCTCGGGTTGAAAGCAGTGACGAGCTTGACAAGGTCCAATATTCATTTCAAATAGCCAACAACTATAATAACGGCAAAAAGGAAAAAGTGGCAAAAAGGAAAAAGTAGCTCAAGTAATATCAAGTTCAACCTTTTCACAATAAGAAGGGAAATGTGCATGCTTTTCAAGAATAAAAGTTAAGACAAATTCTTCCACAAAAATCACCTAAAAATGGTTTTATCAATTTTACTGTGATTCCACATTCTACACACCAAATAGAGACATGAAGTACCAATTAGCAAGGACGAAACACATGACATGTATGAATGTTAGAATCAACAATATCGTAGTTAAATCAAGTATACCCAATCTCAGCTATTGTCTGACACAAATACCCTTCAATCATCACACAAACTATACGGGTGCCTGGCACAAGTCCCGCATAAGGCATATATATATGATCCGTGTGTTTGCACCCACATGTTATTACCTGACTCCCCTTATCAAAATGTTATTACCTGACTCCGGAGGGGCTGGTCCTAGCCTAAGCGCCGATAGGATCTAAGTCAACGATCAATATCACTTAGCCCAATATAGGGCATGATGCACACGTCATCTCATAATCAATACCACCCAGCCCAATATGGGCTTGGCGCACACGTCACCTCACTATTAGTATCAGATCAGCTCTATGGACAAGATCAGTCATCAATTGCTCAAGTCTCAAATGCTCACATCTCACAATACTCAGTTCAACTCGTGTCACACATATAAGGGCACCAAAAATATGTGAGATAACATATAAAGAATGCATAGAGACAGATATAATACGCAGATGTAACATCATGACCGAGAATATGACTACAATTAAGGCAAACAACTCAATATAGCAAGAATAACCTATCATGTCTCAAACAGATAAGCACATAGCATAGACATAATTCCTAACATGAATAATAGCTCACGTAGTCATACAAGTGGAGAAACACGGAAATAGCGGAGCATGATAGCAAAACAAGGCACATAATAGCCTAAGGTCTACCTGGATCATGAATAACCCGGTTGTACGCATATACGCTCGTTACCTAGCATGCGCATCACCCCCTACATATCTCAAATATCATAGCCAACAGGGAAATTACCCTCAAACCAAGTTCAGACAAGTTACTTACCTCAAAGTGCTTGAATCAATACTCTAAAAATGCCTTCCCACGCGAATCGACCTCCAAACAACACGAATATACTCAAATAACACACCACTATGTCAAATAATGCTAAAGGAACAACATCGAAGCTTAAAGACTCGATCTTTAATTAAAAATACGAAGTCAACCAAAAGGTCAACCTGGGCCCGCTTTTCAAACTCGGGTAAAGTCACAAATCCTGGCTACCATTCGAATACGAGTCCAAATTACAAGTTTCATCCAAATTCGACTCCGAATCAGGGTTCAAATCTCCATTTTTCACTCCAAAATCAGCCAAAACCCCTAAGTTTCTCTTTCGAATCCCATAATATGTGTAATAATCCATGGAGAAACAAGGTATAATGTAAAAATCAAATAGAAATCACTTACCCTCTTGCCTTGTGTGAAAATCCTCTTTCAAATATCGCTCATCTCCAAGTCTAGGGCTCAAAATATGAAATAATGGGTCTAAGTCCCGAAATTACATCACTTATAAGTCTAACCAGTGATACCCTTCACGAATGCGGCCCAAGCCTCGTGTTCGCGAAGCACAACTTAGCCTCTGCCTAGATAGACTCTTCTCTAACGCGGTCAACCACCCGCGAACGCGATACACGGGCAACTTAAGCTTACGCGAACGCGTCCCAGAAGGCTAACCCCAGTCTCTGCTAGTCCTTTCATCTACGCGAAAGCAAGCCCTTTACCCGCGAACGCGAAGAGCAGAGACCCCACCCCTTAGCGAACACGACACCCTATTAGCGAACGTGGAGAACAAATACCATAGTTGGCTAGTTGCCCTAAATAAGCCTCCGCGATCGCGAAGTACACCATACGCTTACAGAAAATCTGCAATTCAACCAAGCTCCGGGTGGTCCGAAACTCACCCGAGCCACCAAAGACCCCGTCCAATCATACCAACAAGTTCGTAAACACTACCCCGACCTATCCGAAGCCTCCAAACACATGCAAGATCACATCTACAAATCGACTATCAAACCATCAATTGAACTTCTCTTAAGTTCATTAGCTTCTAAACTTCCAACCAAACATTTGATTCCTATCAAACCAACTCGAAATGCCACCAAACTTTGCACACAAGTTCCAAATGTCAAAATAGACCTATTCCAATTCCCGGAATGACAATCCGAACCTGATAACCTCAAAATTAACTCCCGGTCAAACTTATAAACTTTTCAAACCTTTAAATTTTCAACTTTTGCCAATTAGGGCCAAATCAACCTAGGAACCTCCAAATCCAAACCCGGACATACACCTATGTCCACAAATCACCCCACAAACCTATCGAACCATCAAAACACGAATCCGAGGTCGTTTACTTAAAACTCAAACCTTGGTCAACTTACAACTTAAGCTTCCAACCAAACCAAACCAACAATCCATGCAAGTAAAAAAACATCAAACAAGCATGCGAGAGTCATCAAATAGGGGAATGAGGCTCAACTACACAAAACAACCGGCCAAGTCGTTACAAGAAACAATTAATTTTAGTATCTAATATGCAGTAATGCATGTATTTTTCTACCCCGAGAACTTCGATCAAGCGGTATGAGCACAACACATGATGTCTTGGTGCATGTCATAGTTTTCAACCTTGCCATGGACAAAAGTTGAGTATTTAAATGAAGAAGAGTAGAGGGGGCTCATTATCCATCGAGTTTTGTACCATGCCCCATCGCCCCTGGGACACTAAATAATCCAGATATTGACCAACTCCTCAAAATTGAGATTCAAAGAATCAACTACTTCTCTGTGGGATGACTTTGTGTGATTTTTTGGACTGCACACTCCTTTGAAGCATATGGCTTCACCTGTGAACAAAGGCGGATTAAGGATTTCTAGTTTATGGGTGCACTACTAAAAAAAGGAGAAAAAATGTATTAAGTGAGAATTGATTCCTATTCCTTTTGGTAAATAACTCAACCTTCAAGCAAGTGTACCATTCAGCCTTCTTGGAGCATGAGTCCAAAAGTTAATATTATACCAATTTAAGAAAATTTGCTCATAAAATATCTAATTTTTACGGAGAGACCTGGGTTCTAGTGCCCCATAATCTCCCCTATAAATTTGCTCGTGCCTGTGAAGCGATAGGTATGGCTTCACCGGTGAAGCGATAACCTATCACTTCATAACTTTAGGTGACGAAGCAGTGGCTTGTAATAACATTCATGGCAAGCCGGTAGGAGACAAAAAGTTAAAAGATTCACATTTTGGGCTCCTATGAGAAGCTGTTGATAGAGAATGAAAAATGGAGAAGTTTATAGGAAGATAACATGTTGGTTGTTCTTCCCGATGATGAGAGAGATTGCCTGCAAAGGCAGTTTGTTGCTGAGGAAGTGGAATCAGTGTTCAACAGTTTGTAGGGGAGAAAGCTTTTGGACCTGAAGGATTCAGTATATCCTTTCAGAAATGTTGGCCTACTATGAAAATGATATAATAAAAAAATTTGATTTTCTTTTTACAAAGAAGACACTTTTGAAGGAGTTTTAATGCCACATTCATAGCGCTTTCACCAAAAGAAATTTCTATGGAAATAAAAGATTATAGGCCCATCAGCATGCTTGGAAGTGTTTACTAAGGTCCTTACTGACTACTTGAAGATGATGATTAACAAATCTTTGTGAATCAGATTGCCTTTATAAAAGACAGGCAAAACATTGATGCTGCTATGTTGCTAATGAATGCTCGGACCAGTATTTGCAGATAGACAGGCATGGGGTAACCTGTAAATTAGACTTAGGAAACGCATACGACCGTGTGAAATGGTCATTTTTTCTTCATATAATAAAGTTATTGGGGTCGGGGGACAAATTAATCCAGTGGATACATACATGGATATGTACTGTCAGGTTTGCTGTTCTTATTAATGGGGATCCTGAAGGTTTCTTTAAGCCGCAGAGAGGCTTAAGACAAGGTGATCCACTTTCACCTCATCTCTTTGTCATGGTGATGGAAGCACCAAGTCTTTTGCTAAAGAGGGCTAAAAGTCTTGGATGGCTTGAGGTTTTCCAGATTGATGGTAAAAGTGAGGAAAAAAACTGGATTTCTGACATATATGAAATACTTGGTTTTACAAAAGGAAATACTTGGTCTGACATATTATATGCTAATGATTTCCTTTTGTAAGGCCAAGTATTTCATCTTAGAATCATCATATCGACATTTTAAGCATTGTCTGGTCTTAAAACTAATCTGGCCGAGAGTAGCATTTTCGCTCTAAATGCAGAGAGTATACTTCGGGAGCTTTCTGATATACTCGGATCAAAATAGAAGCTTACCCTGTTGCTTATTTGGGTCTTCCTCTTGCTGCTAAAATGAAGGCCAAAGGGATTTGGCTGGGAGTTCTTGGCAGATGTGAGAAAAAATTCTCTGCATGGAAAAAACTATATTTATCCTTTGGTGGGGGATTCACTTTGGTGAATGGTATGGTATGTCGGATGACATACCTACCTATTTGATGCCCCTTATCCCCATCCCTTCTACTGTGGAGAAATATTAGATCAGCTGAGGGATAATTTCCCCTGACAAGATAATGCTACACAAGAAAGATGTGTCTAGTCATGTGCAACTTGTGATGATAAATAGAGAAGGTGGTGTACGGGAGTGAAGAATCTCAAGCTTCAAATAAAGGTTTGGTGGGAGACTCACTTTGGTGAATGTTGTGTGGGATACCATGACAACATCTTTGAGGCCTCATCTCATTCTGTTCTACTGTGGAGAAAAGATTAAATAAGCTGAGAAATAATTTCCTCTGGCAAGGTAGTGCTATACAGAGAAAGAAGCATCTATCAATGGCAACAGGTGATGATACATAAAGAAAGTGGTGGCATGGAAGTGAAGATTCTCGAGTTTCAAAATAAAAGTTTGGGTGTGTATTCATCAAATGGCTCTGGAGATTTAATGATGGTAAAACAGGATTATAGAAAGATGTTATTTTTCACCAAATATGGGATTGTAGATCATTGGACTCCTAAACTACACCTACGCATAGCAAATAACTATCTGGAAGCATATCTGTAGTTATTGGAGTGACTTCCAACTATATACTAGATTGAATGTGGGAAGCGGTAAACATGTTAGATGGACATTAGAGTGCATGCAAAAGTTCATACTTTATGTTAGTTTGGCTGTAAATAAAAGTTGTTTGGTGGCTGACTGTTTCTCTGAAGCTAGATGGCATCTGCAACTTGGAAGAAATCTCAATGATTTGGAGATTGATGAGTTTGGTCTTCTACTAGAGTAGAGGCTGCTGTGCAGTCGTATCCTTAAATGATGAGAAAAAGGAGTCACTGATCTGACTTGTCCAGTAAAAGGGGAGACTTTGCTGTTAAGAGCTACTGTAATCTATTTAAAAAGTAAAATGGTTGCTGTAATGCTGATTGGCCCTGGAAACTTATTTGGAAATCAAGAGTACCTCCCAGAGTGGTTGTTTTACTCTAAGTTGCTCCGACATGGCAGTCTAGGTGCCGCACCCTTGTCGACACGAGACTAGTATGGGTGTGGGTATGGGATCCCCATACCGGATCTGGTCAAACAATTTTGGGTACTTTGACCACGACGGACAGAAAAATTCGAGACGAGATACAATTTGATTACTGAAATCAGAACTAAAACTATGGTAAATTTGAAGAAAATAGCATATCTTATCTAGGAAATCAATCTCTTACTTATCTACAACTTGAGAATAAAAAGGAAACCCACACTTTACAAGCTATAGTAAGTATTCCACAAAATTTCTCATAAATTAGAGAAATTTTTATTTTATTTTAAATTATTTTTAGCCGGATTCCCGCACCCGTATTCCTACTACGATCCGTATCCGACCTCTAGATCCGCACCCCTGTCGGACACCCGCACCGGTGTCCGAGCTACTTAGGTTTTACTTGAGTTTCAACTAGGAATACTAGTTTGACTCAGGATAATCTTCACAGAATAGGATTGCCCTTATGCAGTAGATGCTTCTTCTGCGAAAGTTCTCAGGAGAGCAGCAGACAGTTATTCCTGCATTCAATCAAGCATGACTAATCTGCTCATTGTTTTAAATCTTTTTGGAGTTAGCTGGGTCATGCCAGGGGATATAAAGAGCCTATTACTGTGCTGGCAAAGTCAGAAGATAAGCAAAAGATTGAAGACATTGTGGAAGACTGCTCCATTATGCAGTGGATTGTTTGGCTTTGAGAGAAACAAGAGATGCTTGAGAGAAAGGCAAATCACATTTTTATTGTAAAGCATAGGTGTTTAATTTACAAAATATGTACTTTTGGTGTAAGGGGTCATATGTTTGATAGCATGTCACATTTTTTTTTTTCATTTTTTAGATAGCATGGGGACATAGTCAAAATTTGTAATTCCCTTCTTCGTCTACCCTCATAGTACCTTCTTGGTATTAATTTTAACGAAATTTACTTTACCTTATCAAAAGAAAAAAAGTTCTTGTGATATGGAACTGATTCATTTGTTATGTCAACGTGATCATTTTCCCTGATAGATAATGAAGACTCTCTTTGAGATTGTTCTGTTTGAAGATTGTGGCAACCAGTGGAGCCTAAGTAGACCGATGCTGAGTATGATACTCATCAGCAAAGAGGTGACACTAATTTTTGTAGCATTTAGATTCCGTCCTACTTATTATTTCGAAAACTGCAAGATGCAAATGTGACTATGATACACACATACATATGTCTGTGCTGGAGTTTTCACAAAAGACGCAGTATTGGGTTCTGTGAGCAAGTTAAATCACCAGTTCCACATTCTGGATTTCATTAAATTATGGTAGTAACAAAAGCAAATCATAACTATATCACATGGGTGTTGATTAAATCAGCAGACTTAATCTTGCGTTTACAGTTCAGATGTGTTTGTGTTGTTTTAAACGCTTCTACTAATTAGATGTCAGAAATAGTTGTTGTATCCACTGTGCTTGATATTTTCCCTTTGCCTAGTCCATTGCTTCTTTCTAAAAGGTTGTCATGGTTTAATCCATGGAGTTCCGTTATGACATACTTTGTTAATCCACCTGCATCACAGGTTTATAGGAAGAAATTATTTAATGAATGCATTACATTGTAACAAACAGAATAATTTAGATATTAGAATATGCTTTATAGTGGAGAGGAATGGTTGTTTATTACTATACCTGATTTGATTATGATTGATTCATTCGCATCTTGCAGATGTTCTCAAACTTAAGAGCTCAGATTTTGTCTTCACAGGTATGAGAAACTTGTTAGTTGGGGATAATTTATTTTGTCTATTGTTATAATGTTGGTCTATTTGGTATCATTGTTCGTAATCCAACAATCTCTTTTCTTTTTACCATAAGGCAAAAAAGGTGGATTGGTTGTATCATGTACATCTTCGTGGACTAATGATCTACTTCCTTGTGCTGACAGCTCCTCTTTATCCATTTTCATCTGCAGCCAACAGACCAACAACAGCGTCTTTCACTGTGCTTTGACAAACTTATGGCTGATATAACTGGAAGCTTGGATCAGAAGAACAGGGATAAGTTCTCCAACAATCTAACTAGATTCCGGAATGAGTTCCGGACCAGATAAGCACAGTGATAAAAGCAAGTGGTGCATCCCTTGTACACAATAACCTTTCTCCCACCTTCCCAAACACAAACAAAAAGAAAAGGGCACATTTACGCAGAGAGAGCATGGGAAGGGAGAGCCAAGGAAAAAGAAACAACACCAAGAACATATTCAAGAAAAATGAAATTGTGATGGTGGCTGAAGTTTTGATCTTTTTTCATTTGTCCTCATTGGTGAAATGCATTCTGCAAAGTGCTTTCTGTCATTTTTGCTAAATCCGTGCTGTAATTTCTATCACAACAGTGTACAGTCCAACTGAAGTATCTTATTTTTGCTATTAGAAATGCAAAAGATCACTAAGTGTTTTCTGATGAGGATTTGTAAATGAGCAATTGTTAACGTGTTAGATTACATTACAGGAATGTGTTGGTGTAATGGTATCACCGATGGGGTTTATTTTGCATTACTTCTTGATGCTAATAGAAGTAGAGCTTGTTTTGCCCTCAACTTTGTGAAATTACAGCAGAGGATGCTCTTGTTTCTTAACGTATTTTCGGGCTTAGATGATTGATAACGGGATTCTCTTTATCCTTTTCCACTTAAATAATAGGTTTTTGTCTGTGGTAGGGTTTGAACCTATGATGTGCGTTTGATCTACTGCAAATCAGTCCCGGAGTCTATGGTAAAGCCATTTTTTCAGCTTCTCAAAAATAGCTTTTGCTTCTACTCAAAAGCATTTTTCTTACAATGGTTCAATCTTTTAGAGATCGTTCGGTTGGGAAACAAGTTATTCCAGGATTAATTATCTTGGGGTTATCCCACCCTCCCCTTGGGATAAAAATAACCACTACAATCACGATTAGTTATACGACGATTTTATCTCAATCAAATGTGGGATATTTTCATCTCAATGTTAATTCTACGATTAATTATCTGTTATCCCTTGTACCAAACGAGCCCTCAGGTTCTTAGCTATTTTTAAAACTATAGGTTCATATCGATTGTTTGTTGCAATTCTAGTGAGTTTTTACATATAATTATGCTATGCATCGAAAGTATAGGATTTTGATGAATTCGATGCCGCAACTCTGGATGTGCCTCTAACTATATATATATATATATATATATATATATATATATATATATATATATATATATATATATATATATATATATATATATATATATATATATATATATATATATACATATACATTTCAAGATCCATCTCGTTTATATATCCCAATAAAGTTCCAAATATGGCCAATAACATGTAAGTAATCAAGAAGTCTCACAATCCAACATAGCATAAGAGAATAATACAAGAATTAAATAAAGACATGAATAAACTACTTCTACTTGCATGCGTTAGCCCATGACAAAGGCATATACACTCGTCACCATGATATATGCTTGTCCCAATACGTTTACCTCATAGCAATTAAATACTTATAACCCGATTCCCTCAAATTAGGGTTAACCACGATATTTATGTTTTTCTAGAACAAATCAAGTCTCCAAGACCGCTTTCCGTAGAACAAGCCTCCAAACAACTTGAATCTACTCAAATAAGTCAAATCAAGCTTAAGGAGCCCTCCCAATACTAAAATGGTTCGGTCTTTAACATGTTTGGAAAGTCAACAAAAAAGCCAAACCGGGTCCACTTGGTAAAAATCTGAAATCAAGAGCAAATCTCGATTACCTATTCATCCCCAAGTTCAAATATGTGATTTATTTCGAGATCCGTTCTCAAATCGAGGTCTAGATCTCCAAAATTCATTTGTTTTAAGTTCAACCGAAAATCTTATTTTCTACTCTTTAAAATCCTAGATTTTATAATAAAAATTAGTTAAAAAAAGTTAAAGTTACTAACCTTTAAAGTTGCGAAGAAACTATGTCTCAAAAATTGAATAAAATGAGCTAATTTTCAGGATATGATGACTGCAACACCAACAATGAAAAAACCCACGTAAACAGCTCGAAAACAATCTGTAACTCACTCGAGCCTCTCGTGTCTCATTCCAGACATCGATATAATTATATTAACCTTACCCGAACGTAAGCTCAAAACATCAAACTAACATTAAAAATCAAGAGTGAAGCATCAAAACTCATGAACTCACATGTTCATAACTAAAATTTCCACCTTTCAATTATAAGCATTGAAATGGCCTCGGGTCACCCTAGATCTAGACCAAACATAAGTACAAGTCCAAAATCATCATTTAGACTTACCAGAATCGTTAAAATACTGATCCAAGGCCGCTTACCAAGAATATTTACTGTGGTCTACCACAACATGAAAGCTCTAGAATTGAATTTCTTTACCAAACGCACATCTAAACTTTTTGGAAATCGAAACGAACCATGCACACAAGTCATAAAACATCAAATGAAGCTATTCAAGACATCAAATCAAGAAACGCAAAGCTAATGTATCAAGTGTCCATTCACACTTATTTATTAGTAACATTCTGGCTGGGAACCTTTACTGCCTCTCCCCAGCATCGTGCTTGCATAATGTTCTGGAGTCATAACATATCCATAGGATCTGAATAAATTATATCTCATAACTTTCCCCTTTTTACCACATTCTTCCTTTACTATTCCATAGTTACCTGAACCACTTAACTCCGACTTAATACCATATCACACCATCTTCCCCCCTTTAGAGGAGTACTAACATTTAATGATAAGAAGATTTACCTACAAATATTTTACCTCTTCATCTCGACGCCTTTTCACGTCTTCACTAACTCTTACCCGCCTTGTGGTAACCCTTCTCTACCAGTGATAACTGAATTTATTGCGCACAAGGGTGACACAGGGAGTCAACATGATCACCTTAGATGAATAATATGATTTGAAAGGAACCATTGTCACGATAGGAAATGCAGAGGTTGCAAGGGTCCTACCTCAAAGAACTCCGATGATCACAGTACAACTATGATACATGGCGACAGTCCAGACTTACAAACGGCAACCTACCATTACTACCAGGGACGAAAAAGATCAGGAATACAAAATTGTCCTATGGACATATCAGCAAAAGGGAAAAGCCAAGATGACAGGTGCCATGACAACCACGGTATGACTAGTTCAGGTAGATGTTATGCTCCTAAGGATGAAAATTGAAGGAATTTGGGAAGAGAACAGATATAGAGAAAAAATATAACACACCCCGAGGCAACAAAATTCTGGAGGAGGACGTCGACCAAAGAATACTTCGCGGAGGAACAACTAAAGAAAATTCCGGCACAAATATCAATCATGGACTTACTAATGAGTTCCGACAGTTATAAGGGTGCCTGGTGAAAGTGCTATGTGGGTTAAGTGTGCCATGAAATACCACGTGAGGAACTGGCTACAACTATTGCAGAAATGGTCAAGGAAAATATAATCACTTTCCGAAGAGATGAGCTTCCCGTCGAAGGCGTGGGTCACAACAAAGCTCTACACATCACTGTCAAATATGGAGACAAGGTAGTGTCCCGAGTACTAGTTGATGGAGGATCATGAATCAACATCTTCCCGCTCTCTAGTCTGCGAGATTTGGGTATCCACCTAAGGGAAGTCATGTGAGGGTAATGGCTTTTGATGGATCGTAGAATGATGTCATTGGAGAAATTTGTTTGGCTTTGCAGATCGGAGAAGTTGAATCTCCCATACTATTTCAAGTGATGGATATTTCCTCTTTATACAACTTACCGCTGGGAAGACCCCAGATACACATGGCAGGGACCATCACGTCGACCCTACAATAGTACATGAAATTTGAGAGGGGTTGTCAAGTGATTGTGGTCCATGGTTAATGAGGCCAATCAGCTTATCTAGAACACACATTTATGTTCATTTAAGGGCTAGACGGGGTTGCCTTCCATGAAGTAGAGATCATGCAGACCACCGAAATAGAAGAGATTGTGCAAAACATAGGAATTCAATCGCCATATAGATAAAAAATGGCCATAAGAGAGATGATGAAATATGGATACAGATAGCTGGGAGCCCGATCAGACGAGATTGCAAACCAATCAATCCAAATGGGCAGAAACAAAGAGTCGGCATAGGATATCAGCCTCCAAAGGGGAAAACATGTACCGGTAGCTCCGGGAAAAAACCTTTTGTGCCAGATCATGTTTCGGTTACGGGATAGAGTTCAGTGCTAGGAGATGACGTCGATGGGATGGGAAGGTTGTTCATAACTATGATCGAAGAATGCTGTGAAGGAACTGACATTGAGACACCGACCATTTGGAATGTTGAACCAGGAGAGGAATTGCGGAATTGGACCGCCAAATTTGTTTCGCCAGGAGTCATTGTAGTGTGAAATTGTAAAATGTTCTTTGAAAAGCGCATGGTCAATTGAGGCATGCACCATGTCTGTACCTTTTTGTCTTTTGCCTGTTTGAACGCTTAGACGTTCCTATTTTTAATGAAATAAAAAGAATTTCTTTCTTAAAGTTTTGCAACTTTATTCACCGCTTCACTTATACTCAATTTTTCTTTTCAGTAATCAAAATGACAAAAACCCACATTCCGCGATTGTGACATGAGACGAAACTCTCGAGCCAAACAATCAAAATTACGAGTAATACGACGAGAGTATGATTCCAAACAATCTTACATAATAGATCGAACAACTGGAAAGTCATAAAATGCCCAATCTTGAAGAAACATAAGTGGTCAATCTCGGTGGTCGAGAAGACGTGAAAGAAACCCGATTCAACATCCATTTAGAAGCGGAACAGAAGGAAGAACTAGTTGAGCTCTTCCGACAAAACATCAATATGTTCACATGGTCATATGATGACATGCCTAGATTAAGTACTGACATCGTCTCGCATCCCTACCGATCCCGTTAGACTTCCAGTCAAATAATAACCTAAAATTTTCAAGTTTGACCTGAGTTTGAGGATAAAGGAAGACGTAACCAAGAAGATAGAGGCGAATGTAACAAGTGTAACCAATTATCCCAGTTGGTTAGCAAATACATAGCCCTAGTACCCAAGAAAAATGGGATGATCAGGATGTGTGTGGATTACCGAGATCTCAACAAGGCCAGCCAGCCCGAAGGAAGATTTCCTTTTGCCAAATATCCATATCCTCATCGACAATTGCGTGGAGCATGAACTGCAATCTTTCATGTATTGTTTCTCTGGATACCACCGGATCCTGATGCACGAAGAAGATGCAGAAAATACAACCTTCACTACACCTTGAGGAGTTTACTACAGTCGAGTCATGCCATTCGACCTCAAAAATGCTGGTGCTGCTTACATGAGGGCCATGACGACCCTCTTTCACGATATGATCCATAAAGAGATAGAGGTGTATGTGGATGATGTCATCAACAAGTCTCAGAGAAGTTCAGAGCATTTGGACGACATGAAGAAACGTTTTGAGTGCTTGCAGAGATACAACTTGAAATTAAACCCGACAAAGGGATAGAAATGGAGTCATCAAAAATCAAAGCCATTCAGGAGTTTCCACCACCCAAGAGTAAGAAAGATGCGATGAGTTTCTTGGGTATACTGAATCACATCAGTCGTTTCATAGCCCCTTCTATAGTAATTTGTGAACCTATTTTCAAGCTGATGAAAAAGGACGCTGCCACAAAGTGGACAAAAGAGTGTCAGAAAGCCTTCAACCGAATTAAGGAATATTCGTCAAATCCACTAGCGCTGGTTCCCCCGAGCCCGGGAAGCCATTATTGTAGTAACTATAAATCTTGGATAATGCCTTCGGATGTGTGTTAGGATAGCACGACGAAACCAGGAGAAATGAGCAGGCCATCTACTACTTAAGTAAGAAGTTCACTCCATGCGAGGCCAAATACACTTTGATAGAGCGCACTTGTTGTTCTCTGACTTGGATCGCCCAGAAATTAAGGCATTACAATTCATCATACACTATGCATTTGATATCTCGGCTCGACCCCCTCGAGTATACCTGTTAGAAGTCGATGCTCATTGGAAAGCTAGCTAAATGGAAAATCATCCTTAGTGAATTTTACATTGTGTACATAAACCAAAAGGCTATCAAGGGACAAGCTTTGGACAACCACCTTGCAGAGAATCCAATGGACAAGAATTACAAGCCGCTCACTATGTACTTTCCCGACAACGAGGTATTGTTCGTCGGAGAGGATATTGCAGTCATACACTAAATGGAGAATGTTTTCAACAAAGCAATGAATTCCAAAGGAGTAGGAATTAGGGCAGTCCTAATTTCGAAATCTGGAATGCGCTATCCAACATCAACAAAGATAAGATTCCCTTGCACCAATAATATGGATAAATACAAAAGCGTGCATCCTTAGGATCAGAATGGCAGTCATCATGAACATCAAAGGAACTTTTTGTCATAGGGGATTTCGATCTATTGATAAACCAAGTCCAAGGGGAGTGGTCTACCAAAAACATCAAGATCTTTCTGTACTTGCACTGTGTAAAAGAGTTATGCAAGAATTTTATAAAGATTGAGTTCAAGAACGTTCCCAGGATCCAAGACGAGTTCGCCGATGCCCTAGCAACTCTATCATCCATGATTCAGCATCCACACAAGAACAATATCAACCCTATCGAGGTAGAGATCATGTATCAACATGCCTATTGCTTTCATGTTGACAAAGATCCAGACGGTAAACCATGGTACCACGATATCAAGAGATTCCCCGAGACAAGAAAATGCCCGGCGGTTGCTACTAATAGTCAGAAGCGAGCACTCAGGAGGTTGGGCGAACCACTTTTTCCTACCGGGGAAGTCCTGTATAAGAGGACCCCAACTTAGGTTTGTTGAGATGTGTAGATGCGCTGAGGCAACCAGATTATTGAAAGTGATAGTATCCATTGCGTACAAAAGTGTCACGAGTGACAGATCCACAGGGATCTTATACGGGTTCTGCCTAATGAGTTGAATGTGATGGGTTTGCCTTGGCCGTTAGCCGCTTGGGGCATGAACATGATTTCACCTATAGAGCATGCTTCCTCAAATGGCATCGCTTCATCTTGGGTTATCATCGACTACTTCAGACCACAACAAATGAGGGAAGTTGAGGCAGCCAACAAGAATATCAAGAGAATTCTACGAAAGGTAGTGGACAATCAAAGACAAGGGCATGAGAAGTTATCCTCCGCCTTAGTGGGTTATCAGACCACCATGAGAACATCCACTAGGGAAACGCCACACATGCTAGCATATGGCACCGAAGCTGTGATACCCGCAGAGGTCGAGATACCATCATGCTCATTGACGAAAAGAGAATGGATGTAGTTTGCCATTGAAAACTACATTAGAATAGGATAGCCAATGCATTTGACAAAAGGGTGAAGCCTCGCTAGTTCACATTGGGGAAATTGGTTCTGAAGAAAATCTTCCCCCACTAGGAAGAAGCCAAAGGAAAGTTCACACCGAATTGGCAAGGTCCTTACGTGGTTCACCAAGTGTTGTTGGGTGGAGCTCTAATCTTGGCAGAAATGGATGAAAGATTCAACACAAAGCCCATTAACTCAGACCAATCAAGAGAAACTATGTTAGTATGTTTGAAGGCAATAGAGTTAGGTTTTCCTTTAACTGAACTACGTTCTACCTGATTTCCCACAGATGAATACGTAAGAAACCCGCGTAGGGTTTGGTTTCTTTCCTCCCTTTATTTTGTGAATGAAAGTACATATATCATAATGTATGTTGGTCCAGAACTATGCCGACTTGATTTCCACGAGAAGAAATACGTAGGTAATCCTCATTGAATTCAGTCGTCTTTAGTAATTGAACTATGTTCTTTCCTAATTCCTTTTTGATACATTGGCAGTCTGAATTAGACTCGGGCATGTCATTCTTAATCTCATCATTTTGCGTCTATTGCAATCAAACTACGTCTTCACGTGATTCCGTTTGGATACATAGGCTGCCTGAGTTAGGCTCTGTCATATTTATCATATTCTTATCATCATCCATGAATTACGTTCAGACCTGATCCCATTTTGGATACGTAGGCTGTTACACCCCGTAAGTTTAACAACCTTGATACCTATATATATATATATATATATATTTTGAGTGGAACATTTTTGTAAAGGAAAAAAAATGGTTTGAAAAATATAATTTTATATAATTATTAATATTACTACTTTAAAAAATATTTTAAATTATATACATAATATTAGAAAAGTTTATGAGATTTTCTTTATTGTAAGAGATGAATTATTTTTTTTCACAAGAAAAGAAGGTTATATTTTTTTTTAAATTTTTTTTAAGAATTAAGCATACGAAAATTTGTACCCTTTATATGAGATTAGAAAAATTAGAAGTTGAGAAAATATATGTATTTTTACATGGATGTTTTAATGAAATAATAGGGTGTGAATTTATTTTTTAGGGTACCACATGACCGTAATAGTACGGTGTATAAAGTGTATTAAAAATAAGTAGAATTTTAAGTAATTTAAAAAAATTCTTAATTATACGGGTAATTGAATAATTATCGGGTAACGAGACATTACCTAATTAACTAATAAGTTGGATAAAGAATAAATTCCCCCCCACCCCCCACCCCCACGTGGCAACACCCCTCTAATCCTGTGAATGACTCTTAAGTCATTAGTCTAGGTGGCAAGACTAGGACAAGTCTTATAACCTAAGTAATTACATAACACTTCATTTTGATATCTTGAATACAAGACACTACAACCAAATTCCTTCAATTCCTTACACACATTACAATCAGATATGAAGTTTTACACATTAGCAACGTGAATTCTTACCAATTTCCTACACATTCCTACAAAAACACTACAACGTGATATCTTTAGCCAAAATTCAAACCGACATGTCATAGCAAAGTTAATTCATTTTCCAAATAGCAATGTTGTTGCTAAGGTCTTAAGGAAAGGTTTCAGCCAAGATTTTCTTGCATAGCAACGTGATTGCTTCGAGATTTCATACGACTTGTTTCGTGTTTTTCGCAAAAGACGTGTGTTAGAGGAATTGTGAAGAGAATCGATTCAGGAATGTTAAGGCTAACCTTTCCTTCTTTTGGTATGATCCAAATAATGATACGCAAACGTAATGCTATTCCATAAATGATTTTACTCTTAGCAGTTAAGGATGTCTATGTTATTCATTCCAGTAAAGTGATATTCAAGCATGTCTAAGTATGTTCCTAAGTCCCTATTGAGGCATATAATAGAGATGTTAATGTTGATAATATAGTGATACATGTACATGCATTTACCACCGTGCTACAGCTGATCGGGCAGTTAACATCGGTTGGGCAGTTACGTATCATTATTTACCACCGGGTGGGCAGTCTTGCATATTTATTTACCACCGAACTATGGCCGGTCGGGCAGTCATATATTTACCACCGAGCTACCACCGGTTGGGCGGTTATACATTTACCATCGGGCGATGGCCGGTCGGGCAGTCATGCATTTACCACTGCGCTACGGCCGGTCGGGCAGTTACCACTGATTAGTTGGGCATTAATGCATCACACAATATGGATAATAGAAATAGTCTTAAAAAGAAGTATTAAATATGTAAGTATAATAAGTATGCATATACGGCGGCCCTTCAGAGATTCAGGTTGATTCTTGTATGTATTTAATTAATGTTGACTTATTGTTATGTTTCAGTTCTGCCTTACATACTCAGTACATTATTCGTACTGACATCCTTTTTGTTGGGGACGCTGCATTCATGTCTGCAGGTATAGATAATCAATTTGACGAGCCCTCGTAGCATANGTATTTTGAGTGGAATATTTTTGTAAAGGAAAAAAAATAATTAAATAAAATATGATTTTATATAATTATTAATATTACTACTTTCGAATATGTTTTAAATTATACACATAATATGAGAAAAGTTTATGAGATTTTATTTATTGTAAAGATATGAATTATTTTTTTTTTCACAAGAAAAGAGGTTATCTTTTTTTTTTATTTACCATTTTAAGAATTAAGCATACGAAAATTTGTACTATTTATATGAGATTAGGAAAACTAGAAGTTGAGAAAATATATGTATTTTTATATGGATGTTTTAATGAAATAATAGTATGTGAATTTATTTTATAGGGTACCACATGACCATAATAGTACAGTGTATAAAGTGTATTAAAAATAAGTAGAATTTTAAGTAATTTGAGACAATTCTTAATTATGCGGGTAATTAATTAATTGCCGGATAACCGGACATTACCTAATTAACTAATAAATTGGATAAAGATTAAATTCCCCCCAATCCCCACGTGGCAGCACCCCTCTAATCCTATAAATGACTCTTAAGTCATTAGTCTAGGTGGCAAGACTAGGACAAGTCTTATAACCTAAGTAATTACATAACACTTCATTTCGATATCTTGAATACAAGACACTACAATCAAATTTCTTCAATTCCTTACACAGTACAATTAGATATGAAGTTTTACACATTAGCAACGTGAGTTCTTACCAATTTCCTACACATTCCTACAAAAACACTACAACGTGATGTCTTTAGCCAAAATTCAAACTGAGATTTCATAGCAAATTTAATTCATTTTCCAAATAGCAATGTTGTTGCTAAGTTCATAAGGAAAGGTTTCAGCCAAGATTTTCTTTGCACAACAATGTGATTTCTTCGAGATTTCATAAGACTTGTTTTGTGTTTTATCGCAAAAGACGTGTGTTAGAGGAATTGTGAAGAGAATCGACTTAAGGATGTTAAGTCTAACCTTTCCTTCTTTTGGTATGATCCAAATAACGATACGTAAACGTAATGCTGTTTCATAAATGGTTTTACTCTTAGCAGTTAAGGATGTCTATGTTATTCATTCCGGTAAAATGATATTCAAGCATGTCTAAGTATGTTCCTAAGTCCCTATTGTCGCGCCCCCTTTTTCCCTCTCCTCTAGGATCGGTCAGGGCTTTTGACATTATTGGGACAACTCGTTTCCTTTTGGGAGAGGGGTATATAACGAATTGAAGAGTCGCCACCTAACGAATAGTAGTGCGTTAGGGCACCTACTAAGGGTCATTTACAACATAGATTGCATAACCATAGATTGGGTAAGGGCTTGAAATTACTTCAAGGGGAAGGGTTTAGGCACCCCTCATAGTCCACAATTGTGGTTCCCGGCCAAACAAGCTTTGTGAATTTTAAACAAGTAAGCAATTAAAGCATATACTTAAACAAGTAAAGGTTTTGAAAAGATTGGCAGTCTAAGCACACATATGTGCTAAAGTTTAAACATTTAAAGTCTAAGCACATGCGGGTAAGGGATAGGGGAGTCCTAAGTTATTTATCCTATAGGATCACATTAGTAATGCCCGGTAATAACTCCTCATTAAAGGGCTACACGTGGCATTAGCGCACCGGTCATCATATCTATATCTACCCTTTACCCCACCCTTAGCAGTTATTAAGCGAGTTTTATTTAACGATCTCTATGCGTGTTGTTACCCGTACCTTCTTAATGGTCCTGGAAGGTTTTAGGACCTCTAATATAGGCAGTTCTAGACATAACCCCTAAGGTTTTTTAAAAGGAGAAAATCTAAGCGAGAGACAAGAACAAATAGGACATAACAGATAAAGGCAGAAAGGAACAGTTAAGAGGCCCATGTTTACCTCCACGAATAATTCACATAAACAACACGTCTCAAACAGAAACATGAGGCATTTTATTAGACAGGATCCTAAGGCATGATGTCTCAGTGAATATCAAAATATAGAAGATATGCAGATTTGTTTTATAAACTCGGAAGCAGGGGCCCTAATCAGTTCGTCTACTGATTTTAAGCCTGTTAGCCATTAAGCAGTAAACACAAAAGAAAACAGTTTGCCAGTTTTTTTTATAAAGGTTGAATACCTAAGGCTTGCCTAGGCATAGGGTCATGCATAACGATCGCTAGAATTATTGAAAGGTTTAGAAGTTATTGTTTTTGCCTAAAAGCATGCTGTTCTAGGTGTTACAGAAAAATATTGGGATTGTTACCAATTTATCTAAAACAGGATAATCAAAGTGTGACATTGTTTTACATCCTTTTCATGAATCAATAGTTTAACTAGGTGTAACGACCCGACCGGTCGTTTTGCGTATTAGAATCCCGTTCCCTTAAATGAAACCTTCCATAGCGGCTATTCGTGCTTTATGACTTGCGGGGATGGGTGGTTCGGGATTTGGGAATGGTTTGAGTGATTTAGGAACACCTGGTTATTTAGGTTGGCCTATTTGGCCAAGTTTGACTTCGGTTAGCATTTTGAGCAAACGACCTCAGAATCGAGTTTTGACAGCTCCAGTAGCTCCGTATGATGATTTCGGACTTGGGCGTATGTTCGTCTAGGGTTTTCGATGACCCGAGAGCATTTCGGTGCCCGAAATAGAAATCGGGATTTCCTTATGTTTGAAATTTGGTTTGGGATGTGATTTTATGCTATCGAGGTCCGAACAGAATTTCGGGATAGGTAATAGCTCTGTATGGTCATTTATGACTTGTCTGCAAAATTTGAGGTCATTCCGAGTAGTATAGGCGTGTTCGGTGCATTGAAGTGAATTCTAGAATCTTAAGTTCTTAAGTTTGATTCAATTTGGTTTTGGGGTTGAATTCTAAGTTTCGTTGTTGTTTTTCATGTTATGGAAGTTCGACCGAGTCCGTATCATGAATATAGACTTGCCGGTGCTTTTGGACAGGGTACCGAGGGGCTCGAGTGAGTTTTGGACCCCCGAGAGCTAAGTTGGAAAAACTAGATTTTTGCTGTCTAGTTTCCTTCTTCGCGATCGCAGAAGGTGGGTCGCGATCGCGGATAAGGAATTTGGCTGGGCAGATGATTGTTCTTCGTGATCACTGCTTCCTCTTCGCGATCACATAAAGTTGGGCCCTTGGCCTTCGCGATCGCATACCAGTCTTCGTGATCGCATCCCAGTCTTCGCGATCGCGGAAGGCTGGACTCCATGCCTTCGCGATCGGAACCCCATCCTCGCGATCGCATAGTGTCAAGGCAGGCCGGGCACAGTTGCTCTTCGCGATCGCAGGACCTCTGCTGCGATCACAGAGGTCTGGCCAGTTGGCCTTTGCGATCGCTGGGCCCTTGTCGTAATCGCATTGAAGGAATAACTGGGCAGTTTTATTAAATACGGGACTTAGCCTATTTCCTCCATTTTCATCTTCCTCCTCAAGTCTTTAGAGAGCTCTTCAAGGAACCTTCCACCGTTGTTTTTGTGGTAAGTAAATTCCATGGTTTTACTAAGTTTTAACATCAATTCCTAGCTAATTCTCTCTTCTAAATCATCAATTCTTGAAATTTGGTAGTAAATTAGGGCTTATGGGAGAATTAGTGAATTATCCGTTCTAAGCCATGAATTCATGTATAAACCACGTAATTATTATCCTTAGGCTTCGGGTAAGTGATTCCTTCGAGAATTCTCGAAATCCGAATGTGTGGGCCCGAGGTCGAAATTCCAAAATCCTTCAAGAATGCCTAATTTTGGATTTATTGGCTAATTCTTCTTCTTTGAACTTAAATTGATTCACTTACGTTATATTTGGCTAGTTGCGAGCCATCGAGGGTAGATTTCGGAGATTCGGGCGCATCCTTGATCCGAGGGGTGATTTCGTCGCGAGGTGAGTCTCCTTTCCAACCTTGTAAGGGGAAAATGCCCCATAGGTTCCTTATTTGTTATGTATACATGTTGTGGGGGCCGCGTACGTACCAAGTCATGAGAGTCCGTACGTGGCGACTATATTGCTATGTCGGGTAGCTTTAGGACTCACGAGCATGCCTCTATGTGCCTTATTTGTACCTTGTATGTATTGTAAGTTGTGATTGTGGTTGAGATGACATGGAAAGGTGAAATATTATGATTTCATGGCTACAATGGTATTGGCACGGTCCTATTGAGTTCACTGTTGAGTCGGTACACATATATACCTATGTATGTATATGCACTTGTTATCGAGTCAGCACACGAGTCACAGACTGTAGGCGTGATCGTGGGTCAGCTTATATATTATTATTATCGAGTCAGCACACGAGTCGCAGGCATGATGCGCGATCGTGGGTCAGCTTATCATTATCGAGTCAGCACACGAGTCACAGACTAGATGCGCGATCGTGAGTTAGCTTATCATTATCGAGTCAGCACACGAGTCGTAGGTATGATGCGCAATCGTGGGTCAGCTTATTACTATTGAGTCAGCACGCGAGTCGCAGGTATGATTCGCAATCGTGGGTTAGCTTATGACCTCAGTCCTTATGACTCCGGCCGTTTGTCTTGTTCTGGTATTGTATTATCACTTGAGTCTGAGTCACTTATAGTGGGATTGACAGGTATTGTGTAAACAGAGGATTTGGCACTTGCAGTTCATTTTCAGTTGTTACTTGGATTACATTATTTGCTTAGGTACTTGTTGATTTCTGCTTCATATGCCTACTACTTTAGCCATATCTCTTTTTATATTATATTGCTGGACCTTAGTGAGTATCTAGTCGACCTCTCGTCACTATTCCTTCGAGTTTAGACGGGATACTCACTGGGTACATATTTATTTATGTACTTATGCTACACTTCTTCTCCTTCTGTACTTGATTGTACAGGTCTGGAGGTTGGTACATCTGATTATCAGGCCGGTGCTAGATTTTAATTTGTGTGATTTGAATTCACGGTGAGCTGCTCTTCCTGACGACCTCCTAGCAGCACCCTAAAGTTCCTTTTGTTATTTTCCCCGTCTATTTCATCCATACTGTGGATTTGTATCTATATGTATCTTGTATATTCTGATAGTTGCCCGTGACACTCGTGACACTAGTTCCTGGCACACACGTAGCGTATATTTTGGGTTTTGGGCTGTATATATTATATAGACATGCTTATCGTTTTGTTCACGTATTTATGGTTTTACTTAATATCGCAGGCTATTATCATATTCATATCTGATTAAAAATTGGTAAATGTTAGGCAACTGGGGAAGGTAACTCATATTGTCATTCATGTTGGTTGGCCTAACCCCGCTGTTGGGCGCCATCGCGACCTAAATTAGGATTTGGGTCGTGACAACATGGTATCAGAGCTTTAGATTCACGTAGTCTCACGAGTTAAGGGCAGACCTAGTAGAGTCTTGCGGATCAGTACAGAGACGTCTGTACTTATCTTCAGAAGGCTATAGGGTGTTAAGAAACTCCTCTTTGTTCATATCCTATCGTGAAACCGATGATGTACTCAAATTTGATCTTCTACTCTCTCACAGATGGTGAGGACGCGTGCTTCTCATGTTCCTAATCCGGGAGAGGCTGCTACACCCGCCGCTCGAGGCCGTGGTAGGGCACCTGCTCGAGGCAGGGGACGAGGGCGTCCCAGCGTTGTACCAGTTGCACCACTTGAGGATCCTATTATCGAGGAGCGGGATGAGTTGCCTCTCGTTGCTCCTGATCTAGCGGACTTTATGACGGCGCCAGGCTTCCAGGAGGTCATGGGCCGCATGTTGAGATTCTTGGACACCACGTCCCAGGAGGGCGTACTTCGAGCATATCCTGTCACTTCGCAAGCGGGAGGGGGAGTTCAGACCCCTACCGCTCAGGCCACCGGACAGGCAGCATCACATCACACCCCGGGTAAACCGCCCGTGGGTGGAGTTCAACCTATAGTAGCACAGCCAGATCCCAGGCCAGTTGCAGAGGGTGACCAGCAGAAGATGCTATATAGATGGACCCGACTTCGCCCTCCAGTCTTCGGGGGTGAGCGGGGCGAGGATGCCCAGGATTCCATTGACATGTGCAAGGACAGACTGCACAACATGAGGATATTGGAGTCGCATGGGGTAGACTTCACTACATTTCAGCTTGAGGGTCGAGCTCGCCGCTGGTGGTAGTCATATATTCTTAGCAGGTCAGCGGATTCTTCTCCTGTCATGTGGAGTCAGTTTACTTAGCTATTTCTGGATAGATACATTCCGCCGTCTGAGAGGGAGGAGCTTCGGGGTCAGTTTGAGCGGTTAGAGCAGGGGCAGATGTCCGTGACGGATTATGAGGCGAGGTTTTCAGAGTTATCCCGCCATGCTCTCATGATATTGCCCATTGATGCCGAGAGGGTGCGGCAGTTCGTGGCAGGCTTACATCCATGTATTAGGACCTCTATGGCTAGAGAGGTAGATATGGGTACCCCGTACCAGCTTGTAGTTGAGATAGCTCGACGGATTGAGGGTTACTGACTGAGGAGCAGGGAGCAGGGTCTGCAGGGTCAGCAGGACAAGAGGGCCAGATTCTCAGGTGACTTCAGGGGCGCTCCAGCTAGGGGCAGGGGTCAGTTCGGAGGCGGTCAGTTCAATAGGCCTTCATATACAGCACCTCCACTACCTCCCAGGGGTGTTCCAGCGAGGCCTCAGTTCAGCGCCATGCCAGAGCGCTCCTACTGTCCTCCAGCCCTCCACAGTTCATCCAGTGGTTACTCCAGCCATCAGAGATCCTCCGGTTCCTATTTCAGTGCTGTGTCAGATGATTCTCATCGCACTCCGACCATTCGGGACTCTTACTCCACATGAAAGCAGGATATGTCACATTTGAGATGCTACGAGTGTGGGGACTTAGGCCACGTGAGGAGGGATTGCCCCCATTATCGGGGAAATGCCGTGCAGTAGAGTCACCAACCTATGATTTCAGCACCAGCAGTTCAACCACCTAGGGGCGGGGGTCAGGTTGGCAGGGGTCGTCCTAGAGGGGGAGGTCAGTCAGGAGGGGGTCAGTTAGCTCCAGCTCGTTCTGGGGGAGCTCAGTCTTCAGGTGCTACATCCAGATTCTATGCTATTCCGGCCAGATCAGACGCAGTGGCCTCAGACGCTGTGATTACATGTATTATTTCAGTCTGTGGTAGGGAGGCTTTGGTGTTATTTGATCCAGGGTCCACATACTCATATGTTTCCGCATTATTTGCTCATTTTCTGGATGTTCCTCGTGAGTCCTTGGGTTATCCTTTCATGTGTCCACTCATGTGGGCGATTCTGTGGTAGTAGACCGGGTCTACCGATCTGGTGTGATTACCTTCTGTGGGCTTGAGACCAGAGCCGGCCTGTTATTGCTCGATATGGTTGATTTCAAGGTTATTTTGGGCATGGATTGGCTATCTCCTTATTATGCTGTGTTGGATTGCCATGCCAAGACAATTACATTAGCCATGCCTGAGTCGCCGATGTTAGAGTGGATGGGTTCTTCAGTTAGTGCATTCAGTCGGGTCATTTCCTATATGAAGGCTCGGTACATGGTCGAGAAGGGTTGCTTAGCTTACGTTGCTTTTGTGCGGGACACCACCGCCGAGTCTCCTACCATTGATTCAGTGCCTGTTGTTCGAGAGTTTCCAGATGTGTTCCCTTCAGATCTTCCGGGCATGCCTCCAGATCGAGATATAGACTTCTGTATCGATGTGGCTCCAGATACTCAACCTATTTCCATTTCCCCTTATCGTATGGCTCCTAAGGAGCTAAAGGAGTTGAAGGAGCAACTTGAGGAGTTGTTGGCCAAGGGGTTCATCAGGCCGAGTGTGTCACCGTGGGGTGCTCCGGTCTTATTTGTGAAGAAGAAGGATGGGTGTATGCGGATATGCATTGACTATCGTCAGTTGAATAACGTGACCATCAAGAACAAGTATCCTCTGCCGGGCATTGATGATTTGTTTGACCAGTTGCAGGGTGCTCGGGTGTTTTCTAAGATTGATCTGAGATCGGGTTATCAACAATTGAAGATTCGGGATTCTGATGTTCCGAAGACTGCATTTCGCACTAGATATGGCCATTATGAGTTTCTAGTGATGTCCTTTGGCTTGACTAATACCCCAGTAGCATTTATGGACTTGATGAATAGGGTGTTTAGGCCGTTTATCGACTCCTTCATTATTGTTTTCATTGATGATATATTGATCTACTCACGGAGCCTTGGTGAGCAAGAGCAGCATTTGAGAGTTGTGCTTCAGGCCTTGCGAGAGAAGAAGCTGTATGCTAAGTTCTCCAAGTGCAAGTTTTTGTTGGAGTCGGTGGAATTTATAGGGCATGTGGTATCCGGAGAGGGTATCAAGGTTGATCCGCAGAAGATTGAGGCAGTTCAGACTTGGCTGCGTCCTACTTCAGCTTCATAGATCAATAGTTTTCTGGGTCTAGCAGGCTATTATCGACGATTTGTGGAGGGATTCTCTTCTATTGCATCTCCATTGACTAGATTGACTCAGAAGAATGCCCCGTTTCGACGGTCCGACGAGTGTGAGGCGAGCTTTCAGAAGCTCAAGTCAGCATTGACCTCAACACCAGTTCTATCATTGCCTTCTGAGTCTGGGATGTATACTGTATATTGCGACGCTTCACGCGTTGGGTTGGGATGTGTGTTGATGCAGGGTGGCAGTGTTATTGCTTATGCTTCGCGCCAGCTGAAGGCTCATGAAAAGAATGATCCTGTGCACGACTTAGAGTTGGCGGCGATTGTTCATGCTTTGAAGATTTGGTGGCACTATTTGTATGCTGTGTCATGTGAGGTTTACACTGACCACCGCAGTTTTCTGCATTTGTTTAAGTAGAGGGACCTTAATTTGAGGCAGCGAAGATGGCTTGAGTTGTTAAAAGACTATGATCTCACTATTCTGTATCACCCGGGCAAGGCGAATGTAGTAGAAGATGATTTGAGCAGGAAGGCAGCGAGTATGGGTAGCCTGGCCTACATTGCAGCTGAGGAGAGACCTTTAGCCTTGGACATTCAATCCTTGGCCAATCGCCTTGTGAGATTGGACCTTTTGGAGCCTCGTCGAGTTTTGGCTCATGTAGTTGCTCAGTCTTCATTGTTGGGGGAGATTAAGGCTCGACTGTTTGATGATCCATGTCTTGCAGAGCTTCAGGATACGGTTGTCCAGGGTAGGGCCAAGGAGGTTACCTTGGGCGAGGATGGTGTTCTGAGACTCCAAGGCCGATTGTGTGTTCTTGATATTGATGGCCTAAGGGAGAGGATTCTAGCAGAGGCGCACAATTCTCGGTATTCTGTTCATCCAAGAGCGACGAAGATGTATCGTGATTTGAAGCAACATTACTGGTGGAGGCGGATGAAGAAGGATATAGTGCAGTATGTGTCTAGGTGTCTCAATTGTCAGCAGGTCAAGTACGAGCACTCGAGGCCAGGAGGCTTGTTTCAGCAGATGCCCATTCCTGAGTGGAAATAGGAGCGTATCACCATGGACTTCGTGGTTGGGTTGCCTCGGACTTTGCGGAAGGTTGACGTGGTTTGGGTCATTGTGGATAGATTGACCAAATCGGCGCATTTTATTCCTGTGGATACTACTTATACTACAGAGAGGCTGGCTCAGATTTACATTCGAGAGATAGTCTGGTTGCACGGGGTGCCGATGTCTATTATATCAGATCGAGGTCCTCAGTTCACTTCGCACTTCTGGAGAGCTTTGCACAGTGAGATGTTACTCAGATAGACCTCAGTTCAACATTTCACCCTCAGACTGATGGCCAGTCAGAGCGTACTGTTCAGATTTTGGAGGATATGCTCAGGGCTTGTGTGAATGATTTTGGCGGTCAGTGGGACCAATTCTTGCCTTTGGCGGAGTTGCATACAATAACAGTTATCAATCCAGCATCGAGATGAATCCATTCGAGGCTTTATATGGTCGGCGATGTCGTTCTCCTATCGGGTGGTTTGAGCCTGGCGAGGCCAAGTTATATGGCACAGATCTGGTGAGAGATGCTTTGGATAGGGTGAAGATTATTCAGGAGAGACTCCGCGCAGCTCAGTCAAGACAGAAGAGTTACGCAGATCAGCGGGCGCGTGATGTTGCATTTATGGAGAGAGATAAGGTTATGCTTAATGTTTTGCTGATGAAGGGTATCATGATATTCGGGAGGAAGGGCAAGCTGAGCCCCAAGTTTATAGGTCCATTCGAGGTGGTGAGGCGAGTCGGAGAGGTCGCTTATGAGCTTGCTTTACCTCCAGCCTTATCAGGAGTTCATCTGGTTTTCCATGTATCCATGCTTCGGAGGTATCACGCCGACTTATCTCACGTAGTTGATTACAGCACGATTCAGTAAGATGAGAAGTTGGGCTACGAGGAGGAGCCAATAGCTATTATTGATAGAAAGGACCACCAGTTGAGGTCCAAGACAGTTTCTGCGGTTAAGGTTCGGTGGAGGGGCCAACTAGTTGAGGAGGCGACTTGGGAGTCCGAGGAGGACATGCGGAGCATATATCCACAGCTATTCAGCACTCCAGGTACAATTCTATGCCCGTTCGAGGACGAACGTTTGTTTAAGAGGGGGAGAATGTAACGACCTGATCGGTTGTTTTGCGTATTAGGATCCCGTTCCTTTAAATGAAAACTTCCATAGAGGCTATTCGTGCTTTATGACTTACGGGTACAGGTGGTTCAGGATTCGGGAATGATTTGAGTGATTTAGGAACACCTGGTTCTTTAAGGTTGGCCTATTTGGCCAAGTTTGACTTCGGTCAGCATTTTGAGCAAACGACCTGAGAATCGAGTTCTAACAGCTCCAGTAGCTCCGTATGATGATTTCGGACTTGGGCGTATGTTCGGCTTGGGTTTTCGATGACCCGGGAGAATTTCGGCGCCCGAAATGGAAATCAGGATTTCCTTATGTTTGAAATTTGGTTTGGGACGTGATTTTATACTATCGAGGTCCGAATGGAATTCCGGGACCGGGAATAGTTTCGTATGGTCATTTATGACTTGTCTGCAAAATTTGAGGTCATTCCGAGTAGTATAGGCTTGTTCGGTGCATTGAAGTGAATTCTAGAATCTTAAGTTCTTAAATTTGATGCAATTTGGTTTTGGGGTTGAATTGTGAGTTTCGTTGTTGTTTTTCATGTTTCGGAAGTTCGAGCGAGTCCGTATCATGAATACAGACTTGCCGGTGCTTTTGGACGGGGTCCCGAGGGGCTCGGGTGAGTTTTGGACCCCCGGGAGCTAAGTTGGAAAAACCAGATTTTTGCTGTCTGGTTTCCTTCTTCGCGATCGCAGAAGGTGGGTCGCGATCGCGGAGAAGTAATTTGGCTGGGCTGCTGATTGTTCTATACGATCGCAGCTTCCTCTTCGCGATCGCGGAAGGTTGGGCCCTTGGCCTTCGCGATCGCATCCCAGTCTTTGCGATCGCGGAAGGCTAGACTCCATGCCTTCGCGATCGCAGCCCCATCCTCACGATTGCATAGTGTCAAGGCAGGGCCGGGCACAGTTTCTCTTCACGATTGCAGGACCTCTGCCGCGATCGCAGAGGTCTGGCCAGTTGGACTTCGCGATCGCAGGGCCCTTGTCGCGATCGCATTGAAGGAATAACTGGGCAATTTTATTAAATACGGGACTTAGCCTATTTCCTCCATTTTCATCTTCCTCCTCAAGTCTTTAGAGAGCTCTTCAAGGAACCTTCCACCACTGTTATTGAGGTAAGTAAATTCCATGGTTTTACTAAGTTTTAACATCAATTCCTAGCTAATTCTCTCTTCTAAATCATCAATTCTTGAAATTTGGTAGTAAATTAGGGCTTATGGGAGAATTAGTGAATTATCCGTTCTAAGACATGAATTCATGTATAAATCACGTAATTATGATCCTTAGGCTTCTGGTAAGTGATTCCTTCGAGAATTCTCGAAATCCGAATGTGTGGGCCCGGGGTCGAAATTCCAAAATCCTTCAAGAATGCCTAATTTTGGGTTTATTGGTTAATTCTTCTTCTTTGAACTTAAATTGATTCAATTATGCTATATTTGGCTAGTTGCGAGCCGTCAAGGGTAGATTTCAGAGATTCGGGCGCATCCTTGATCCGAGGGGTGATTTCGTCGCGATGTGAGTCTCCTTTCCAACCTTGTAAGGGGGAAATGTCCCCATAGGTTCCTTATTTTTTACGTATACATGTTGTGGGGGCCACGTACGTACCAAGTGATGAGAGTCCGTATGTGGTGACTATATTGCTATGTCGGGTAGCTTTAGGACTCACGAGCATGCCTCTATGTGCCTTATTTGTACCTTGTATGTATTGTAAGTTGTGATGTGGTTGAGATGACATGGAAATGTGAAATATTATGATTTCAATCCCAGTTGGCTACAGTGGTATTGGCACGGTCCTGTTGAGTTCACTGTTGAGTCGGTACACATATATACCTATATATGTATATGCATATGCATTTGTTATCGAGTCAGCACACGAGTCGCAAACTGGAGGCGCAATCGTGGGTCAGCTTATATATTATTATTATCGAGTTAGCACACGAGTCGCAGGCATGATGCGCGATCGTGGGTCAGCTTATCATTATCGAGTCAGCACACGAGTCGCAGACTGGATGCGCGATCGTGGGTCAACTTATCATTATCGAGTCAGCACACGAGTCGCAGGTATGATGCGCGATCGTGGGTTAGCTTATTACTATTGAGTCAGCACGCGAGTCACATGTATGATTCGCGATCGTGGGTTACCTTATGACCTCAGTTCTTATGACTCCGGCCGGTTGTCTTGTTCTGGTATTGTATTATCACTTGAGTCTGAGTCACTTATAGTGGGATTGACAGGTATTGTGTAAACGGAGGATTTGGCACTTGCAGTTCATTTTCAGTTGTTACTTGGATTACATTATTTGCTTATGTACTTGTTGATTTCTGCTTCACATGCCTACTGCTTTAGCCATATCTCTTTTTATATTATATTGTTGGACCTTAGTGAGTATCTAGTCGACCTCTCGTCACTACTCCTTCGAGTTTAGACGAGATACTCACTGGCTACATATTTGTTTATGTACTCATGCTGCACTTCTTCTCCTTTTGTACTTGATTGTACAGGTCCGGAGGCTGGTACATCTGATTATCAGGCCGGTGCTAGATTCTGATTTGTGTGATTTGACTTCACGGTGAGCTGCTCTTCCTGGCGACCTCCTAGCAGCACCCTGAAGTTCCTTTTATTATTTTCCCCGTCTATTTCATCCAGACTGTGGATTTGTATCTATATGTATCTTGTATATTCCGATAGTTGCCCGTGACACTCGTGACACTAGTTCCTAGCACACGTATATTTTAGGTTTTGGGCTGTATATATTATATAGACATGCTTATCATTTGGTGCACGTATTTATGGTTTTACTTCATATCGCAGGCTATTATCATATTCTTATCTGATTAAAAATTGGTAAATGTTGGAATGTTAGGCAACTGGGGAAGGTAACTCATAGTGTCATTTATGTTGGCTGGCCTAAACCCGCTGTTGGGCGCCATCGCGACCTAAATTAGGATTTGGGTCGTGACACTAGGCGTTTTGACGAGATCTTAGAGCATGGTATGTACTATCCAAGTATAAATGCAGAATGGTTAAGACATGAATCCTAGAGGCAGGATCTCTAAATGCACAAAGAGTTACAGAGTTATTAGGACATGATTTTGAATGCACAGGAATAATAGCTTTATGTTAATGCTATTTATTAATCTAGTAGCAGGATTTCTAAGTGATAATCACAAACATATATAGTGTCAAATGAGATGCTGAAGCAGTAAACCTAAGAACATGATATCTAATGCATGATTTGAATGTATTGGTCATAAAGCAGGAATTCTAATGCAAGAATAAATGAAGTAGACCTATAGCATGCTTTCTACCAAATAACGTTAATAAAACTGCACAGTTACCCTCCCCATTTCACTAGCCATCCCCAAGATTCGTTTACAATAATTATTACAAACCAGAATTTGAATGAATTACATAAGTACATAACGGAAAAAGAAGAAGTTACGCTATGGAGAGCCTGAAACATGCCCAGATATACCAAACTACCCATAGCCTCAAATGCCCAAGTATTTCATAGCCTTTTCATGTCCGGGTGTGTCAGAGTTCCCTAAGGACCTCAAGGATCCCGGGTAGTGCTCACACCTAGAATTCATACAGAACTGAGTAAGTGCAGTGTAAAAGTGCCAGCCCCAGTGCATCAGAGTTCAGAGGGATCTCATTGGGATCCCAAAGTAGTCACACACTGGAGGGAAAGAACTTAAAGACCTAAGAGTAAAGTGAGAGTGCTTGACATAGTTTTGAAAAGGTTTGATAGGAAAACATTATTGAAAGAGACTTAGTTGAAATAGTTTTGTAAAATAAGAGAGTTGTTTAGTAAGACAATTTTTAACAAGAGTTGAGGTAATCAAACAAACAGAAGATCAAGCATAGAGCCAAAACAGGTTCAACAACATTCAAAGAACAAACCTTCACTTAGGGATAATTGGGGATTGGGGACAAATAGAGCATGTATGGTGAACAAATAACAGACAGAAGTCCTTTGCAATTAGTGCAGATAGTAAGACATGGATTCAGGAGTGCTAATTAGAACATAGCTACAGAATCAGAAATGCCTTAAGGGGATTCATGGGGGTTGGGAGATATCAGAGTACAGGATTTCATACCAAACATGATTGAGCATGGTATTAAGACAAATTAGGATAACAAATCAATAGGTAAATACTAGAATTGGGAAACAGTACACAAGCATTAAAACACAGTAGAGCCATATTGAGATAGATTTCAGGTTCATAAGAGCATGACGACTCTAAAGAGGTAGGACATAACTGGCATATTTAAATGAAGCAACAGTGTGAAGAAGTTAATTACATGTTGAACATCAAAACCATAGATAGAAACAAATCAGGAATATGATAAACTCAAGCAGTAAAAACATATTGGTTTTGAGACTTGAATTGAAATCAGAACATACCAGTATAGAGATAGTAAACACAAAGTGAATAATAGGAGAGCACAATAATTAGCCTTGGCTTGCAGCCGGCTAACTTAGAACAGTAGCAAGTAACAAAGAAAGAAAGCAGAAAGGTTTGAGTGTGAGAGAAAGTTTTTGAACTAATGTGTTCGTGTCGTGTGTTAATGAGAGAGCATATATATATATATATATATATATATATATATATATATATATATATATATATATATATATATATAGTTTGAAACTAGGTATAATAATAAGGTAAGAATCAAAGTCATGCAATAATTATGGAAATATGTATCAATTAGTATAAAATCAGTATAAGTACTCCCTTAATTAAGGGAGTTAACTTCAAGCGATAAGGACAGGTAGAAAATAAGGAAATATACCATTTATAACTTAAGGAAACAATTCAAGCAGTATGTATAGAACAAGTAATTAGGCTAGGTTCAGAAAGTCTTAATTAAGGAAAGACTTACAAGAATCGATTGACAGTATAATCAATCACATAATATGGCAAGAAAATAACTTATAGGTCAGAAATCAGTAGAGAGTATTACCATAGGAGATCAGTAAAGGATATCAATCACATGGAATCAGGGATTCAAATAGAAGATAATATTAACTAAAGGAAAGTACCACAAATTAACGGAATAAACATAATATAGGCAGGGTGAAGCAAGAAATCAAAAACCCTGATAAGCATGGTAAAGTAAAAATCACACAAAATCAGGGATTCAAACTAGAAGATAGTACTGATTAGAGGAAGTTACCACAAATTTCTGTTAATAAACAGAGTAAACATAATATATACGGAAGAAGTAAAAATCAGAAACCCTAATAATAATACCGGGGTAGAAATCACAAGAAGTCCAGAACATATTCATGAATAACAGACATGCGAACAAACTAGACGAACAAATAAGCAAGGACAGTTCTCAAAATCCAGGATTAAGACTAGGAATTAGGGTTTTCAACATAATGAATCAGATAAAAGGGAAAAACTTAAATAACCGTTTAAACATAGCAAGAATCATAGAATAATACTGAAAATCAAGGGGAAAGTCATTTTGAAAAGGGGTTAAGAAACCCTAGTTTTGAAGACGAAGAGGCGTTTTTGAAAAATCGGAGAGATTCTTAGGAAAACCGTAAAGATAACTCAAAATATACTAAGATCTGTTGCAGATCTGAAGAGTCAAGAGACAAGTTAGGGTTTCAGAGAGAGATAACCCACAGATAGAGAGATTCTGTCTTAGAAGCCATGGATCTAGCCAGAAAAATAGAAAGGTCTTTCTCAGACGGGCCCAGGTGACCTGAGAACGACAAGAATCAGACCATATGTGTAAGTTGAACAGCCGCTGATCCCTTGAGGACCTTAGGGTAGCAATAATGCGACATGGGGGGATCCATGAAGGCTAAGGGTGGTGGTGGAACCACCATTGTTACCGACGAGCAAACGGCCGGTGAGAAGAGATTCGGGTTTAGTAGAGAGAGCGTGAGAGAGGATGAGAGGGTGTAATGGCGGAGAATGATGAGAGAAATGAGATAATGAGGGGGGGGGGTAGGTCTTTAGGTTAATTTAGGTAAGAACAAATCTGTTCCGTTGATAAAAAATGATCAACGGTCTAGATTAAATAAGAAATTGGGTCAGGTGGATTAATGGATTGGGCCTGGGGTTTGGGCTAGTTTAATTGGGGTTTTGGGGCTGGTTCAATTTAGGCTAGAATTAAAATGAAATCAGGCTATTTGTTAAATACCCAATGCAAATCAATTAAAATAATTTATAAAATAGCTAATAATTATAAAAAAATGAATTTCATGCATAGAAAATAGTTTAAAATAATTATTTAATATTTTAAAATACAAATGACTAATTTCTGATAAAAAATAATGCAAAATTATATGCTTGGGCTATAATTGCAAAGCTATTGCAATTATAGCCAAAAGATGCCAATTTGGCTAATTATGAAATAATTTGGTCTTATCAAGACCATAAATAATAAATTAAATCAAGAAATGTTTGAGAAATCATTTGTGATGCAATTTCGTAATTATTTATTGCAAATACAATGCTGGAAAAATTAATTAAAATATAGGAAAATTATGAAAAAATACCAATTGCTATTAATGCATGATTTTGAAGGTACATATGCAATTTTAAATACCTTTTGGGAAAATTGAGTATCAATAGTTGGAACTTTTTACCCGGAAAGGATGAAAGAGTTGTCGGGTAAAGATATGATGGCCAGTTTTGACCGAGCGAAACGGTTTGAGAGATTTAGGCCGCACCCTGGCTTCCGAGCTGCCTTCATATCCCTGGTTTTAGAGGAATCAGACCGTATGTTGTTCCGGATTCATCGATGAAGTATACCAGTGAAATCATTGCAAGGACGAACGCAACTGTCACGACCCAAACCGATGGGCCGTGACGGGCACCCGGTACCTTACCCAACCGAGTAC
>ML278481.1:1973-13449 GCA_005239495.1 Nicotiana undulata
GTCATTTCAAGTCCGTTTTATACCAAATTTCACAGATAAGTCATATAACATATAATAAACTTGTTCCAGGCTTCGAAACCATAATACGGGCCCGGTAACACGGTTTTCACATAATAATTCATTTTCAAAATCCTTTATTATTTTCAGAAAACAATTTTCTTTAAAAATTTATTTCTCGGGCTTGGGACCTCGGAATTTGCTTCCGGGCATACGCCCAAGTCCCATATTTTCTTACGGACCCTCCGAGACCGTCACATCACGGGTTCGGGTCCGTTTACCAAAAACGTTGACCAAAGTCAACTTTATTCAATTATTCAATTCAAAGTTACATTTTTAATCAAATTTTCACATAGAAGTTTCCCGGCTACATGCCCGGGCTGTGCACGCATATCGAGGTGAGATTAACAGAGGCTTTTGGGGCCTTAGAACATAGATTTAGCTAGAATTACTTAGGATGACCTTTTGGGTCATCACAACTATACCCATGTTCCGATGAACCTCATGACAGCTGTCCAAGTAATCCTGTGGAACCTCTGACGATGCACCAGTAAAAGTAGTAGTGAATAACTTGGTGAATCTGTCCAGTCTCCATAGAGCATCTGCTGACATAGCTGCACCTTCGGTTGCCGATGCCACAATACCCGGCTGAGCTACTCCAGATGTCTAAGGTGCTGGAGTTTGAAACTGAGTGGCAACCTGCTCTGGGGTATGAATAACAGGAGTTTGGGTCCCTCCCCCAGCCTGAGATCCAGCTGGTGCAGTAGGAAGAAGACCGGCCTGAGCCACACTCTCCATAAGTCCTACCAGACAGACGAGAGTGTCCTGAAGCACTGGGGTAGCTATGAACCCCTCTGGGACCTGCGCTGGTCCAACTGGGACTGCCGGAACTGGGACCTCCTCGTCAGACTCGACCTGAGGGTCTTCCACTGAGGCTGCTGCTCTGGGCTGAGCCCGGCCCCGGCCTCAGCCTCTAGCACGGCCTCGTCCTCGACCTCGACCACGACCCCTCGTAGGACCTGTAGCAGGAGTGTCGGGCTACTGAGCGGAACCAAGGGAAGCACGCGTCCTCGCCATCTGCGAGAGAGTAGAATGGAAACTCAATCAGTACTCAGAATTCATATCGCACGACAGAGATGAAGAAATGTGGAGTTATCCTAACTTTGCAGCCTCTGGGGGATAAGTACAGACGTCTCCGTACCGATCCCTCAGACTCTACCAAGGTTGTTCGTGAGTTGTGAGACCTAAGCAACCTAGGGATCTGATACCAACTTGTCACGACCCGAAATTCCACCTTCAGGCCGCGACTGTGTCTAATGTTGAACCCGCTAGACAAGCCAACGTATACAATTAAACTAGCATTTCCAACCCACTTTATCAGTAATAAAGAAAAACACTTTTTAGCTTTAACAGAAATAGCCAAAGACACTTCAAAATCCTTAAAACAGTAAATGTATTAGAAATTAAAGAAAACAATTACAAAATGTAATAATAACATTCATAACGTGGCATAAACCCAAAAACGAGGTGTCACAATCTCACGAACTTTCTATAGGAATGCTAAATCCAAAGTCTCAAAGAAAAATATTACACTCTCTTCGAAAACTAGAGAAAAGATAAGACAGAGTGGAGATCTACGAATAGGAGAGACACCAAGGCCCACGAATGTCAGCGGTATACCTTGAAGCCTCGAAAATGGATTGAAGGTGACTCCCTCATCGCTGCCCACAGAGTCCGGATACAGGATCTACACAACATAAAGAAGTGTAGTGTAGTATCAGTACAACCGACCCCATGTATTGAGTAAGTGCCGAGCCTAACCTCGGCCGAAGTAGTGACGAGGCTAGACTTAGCCACAACGTTAACCTGTTCTATTTTAAAACTCAAAGCATGGAAAACAAGGCAAAAGATAGGCAGACAAGTATGGGATACGGGAGTAGTAAAGAGGAACAAGTGAAATGAAGCAGTTAAATTGACATATGGGAGTAAACAAGGAAGGCAATTTAGCACAATAGCTAACGAAACAAGTATAAGTACCAGAAATGTAAATAATGGCACGACATCACCCATCGTGCTTTTACTCTCTTCCTCACAATGCGATGTATAATGTGAAATAGTATAAATCATGGCACGACATCACCCTTCGTGCTTTTACTCTCTTCCTCACAATGCAATGTACAATGTAAGGCAATATAAATCATGGCACGACATTAACCTTCGTGCTTATAATCAATGTAAATCATGGCACGACATTAACCTTCGTGCTTATAATCAATATGAATCATGGCACGACATCACCCTTCGTGCTTTACACTCTTCCTCACTATGCAATGTAATCAAATATCATGGCACGACATCACCCTTCGTGCTTTACACTCTTCCTCACTATGCAATGTAATCAAATATCATGGCACGACATCACCCTTCGTGCTTTACACTCTTCCTCACCAAACAATGACATATATAATGGCAAGGAGTACATCATAGTGGAAATACATTTCAATATCACCCGACAAGGGGAAATCATCAATTAATATCACAACAATTGTCCGGCAAGGGTCTCAGCTATAACCAATCAATTCAAATATATCCTTAACAGTTGAATTTTCAATCAAACCAGTACTTCATAGGTTCATCAACCAAGATTTCCAACAATAACAGCCTCCAAGTAGAGGCAAGTTCATAATATAACGAACATGGAAGTAATAACAAGATTTTTATCAAAATTAGACTCACGGGCATGCTTGACACAAAATGCATAGGTAGTCGTCACCATACCTATGCATTGAACATGATAAACGCTTAGCACATAGCATACAATATCTATTCCCTCACCAAAGTTAGGCAAGACACTTACCTCGGGTCCACAATATAGCAATCAACCCTCTAAGACCGCCTTTCCTTTATAATCCGACTCCAAAACAATGATATCTAGGCATAATTAATTCAATAATATCAATAAAGACTCAATAACACAATCCCATAGCCTAGATATGCAATTCCTAGAATTCTTCCAAAAATACAAAAATTCGACCCGAGCCCGCTTGGTCCAAACACGAGGATCGGACCAAAACCCGATCACCCATACCCCCACGAGTTAGAATATATAATTTATTTTGAAATCCAACCCCAAATTGGGGTTGAATTACCCAAAATTCCCAAAACCCTAACTCTACCCAAAACACCTAATTTCTACTTTGATTTCATGTTTTTAGGCCTAGATTCTAGTAATAGATAACAAAATTAGAAGGAAAATAGAGTTATAATTGATTACCTATGAGGATATGGTGATGGAGCTCTTCAAAAATGGCCAAAGGGAGGAGTGGGGAAGAAGAAGAGGGTGAAAAATAAGAAAAATCCCGTAATGGGTCTGTTTTGGACTTAAGAAAATCACTGGACAAAAATGCACTCTGCGATCGCAGAAGGAAGGACGCGATCGCAGAAGAGAAGCTGGGCGAACCTATGCGATCACAGAAGGGGACATGCGATCGCAGACCTAGCGGACTTGACCTTCTGCGATCGAAGACTAGCTACGCGACCGCAGAGCAACTACCCCAGCCCTCACTCCAGACCGAATACACACTATGCGATCGCGGAACTAACTATGCGATCGCATAGTGCCACAGAACCTCCCCCACCTTACTACACTATGCGATCGCGACTCAGCCTATGCGGTCGCATAGTGTTAAACACCAGACACCAGAATTTCACTCCAACACCAGATTTTTACACTTTAATTCACCCTGTTAGCTACCTGAAACTCACCCGAGCCCTCGGGTCTAAAAACCAAAAACACACACGACTTTCTAAACATCCTACGAACTTATTCAAGCTTTTAAATCATCGAAATATCATCAACAACAAGGGATTAAACCTCAAAACTCACAGAATTTCCTTAAAACTTCATAAGGCTTAATTATTCCGATTTTTATCCGAAACCCGTCATTTCAAGTCCGTTTTACACCAAATTTCACAGATAACTCACATAACATATAATAAACCTGGTCCGGGCTCCGAAACCATAATACGGGCCCGGTAACACGGTTTTCACGTAATTATTCATTTTCAAAAACTTTTATTATTTTCAGAAAATAATTTTCTTTAAAAATTCATTTCTGGGGCTTGGGACCTCGGAATTCGATTCCGGGCATACGCCCAAGTCCCATATTTTCTAACGGACCCTCTGGGACCGTAAAATCACGGGTCCGGGTTTGTTTACCAAAAATGTTGACCAAAGTCAACTTTATTCAATTAATTATTCCAAGAATTCCATTTTTATCAAATTTTCACATAGAAGCTTCCCGGCTACATGCTTGGGCTGCGCACGCATATCGAGGTAAGATTAATAGAGGTTTTTGGAGCCTTAGAACACAAATTTTTAACTGAATTTATTTTGGATGACCTTTTGGGTCATCACAAACGGAAATAAACACTTAAGTACATCAGGACAGGGGCACATACTAGGGGAACCAAGAGAATCAATGATGAATAACTGAACAAAGCAACAGTTTAGAAGGGTAAATGTCAACAGGAAGTAACATCACAAATCAAATATGTAAACGACATCACCCTTCGTGCTTTACTCTCATCCTCACCAAAACAAGTGCACGACATCACCCTTCGTGCAATTACTCTCATCCTCACAATGCAATAAATAAATAAAAGGGCACGACATGATCCTTCGTGCTTTTAAATGTAAACATGGCACGACATCACCGTTCGTGCTTTTACTCTCATCCTCACAATGCAATAAATAAATAAAAGGGCACGACATGATCCTTCGTGCTTTTAAATGTAAACATGGCACGACATCACCGTTCGTGCTTTTACTCTCATCCTCACAATGCAATGAATGAAATGAATACACGGCATTACCCTTCGTGATTTACACTCTTCCTCACCCAAACAACAACAAAACAACAGCTTGGCAAGGAAATCAACAGCAGGAAACATAATTCATATCAACCCGGCAAGGGAACAACAACCGAACTAATACCATCCCGCAAGGGACTCAGCTATAACCAATCTCATTCAAGTATATAACTTAATAAAAACAACCCTCAACTGAAACAACTTTTCACATGTCCTCTATCAAGTATGTTCAATAATTGAATAACTTCCAAAATGAAATCTACTTCATAACACATTTAATATCGAAGAAAAACATATAATACATCAAAATCGACTCACGGGCATGCTTGACAAACAATATATAGGTACTCGTCACCTCACCTATACATTGAACATGGTATGAACAAGTAGCACATACGACTCAACACCTATTCCATCAAGTTAAAGTTAGGCCAAACACTTACCTCAACTCCAAGAATCCAAATCAAACCTCTAGCGCCGCTTTTCCTTTCGAACTCGACTCTGAAACAACCGTATCTAGACATAATTGACTCAATAACATCAATAAATGCTAAATAATTCAATTTCAATGCCTAAATATAGATTTCCCAACATTCTTCAAGAAATTCCAAAAATCAACCTTGGACCCGCTTGGTCAAAATACGAGGTTCGGACCAAAACCCGATCACCCATTCACCCACGAGCCCGAATATATAATTTGTTTTGAAATCCGACCCGAAAACGAGGTCAAATTCCCAAATATTTAAAAAGCCCTAACTCTACCCAATTCCCTAATTTCTACCATTTAATTTCATGATTTTAGGCCTAGAATCTAATAAATGTTGATGAAAATGGAAGGAAATAAGTTGAAGATTACTTACCTAAGAGGTTATGGTGGAAGAATTGTTCAAAAATCGTCTATGGGGTTTTGAGAAGAATAGGGTTTGTGAATTTTTGGTAAAATCCCGCAATAGTGTTCTTTTTTGGACATTAAAAATCTCAGGGCAAAATTACTCTGTGCGTTCGCAGCACATGCTCCGCGTTCGCACAGGTTTTCCTAAACTACCCTCCGTGATCGCGCCCCAACATGTGCGTTCGTACTGGTCTTGCACCCCCAACCCCCCAGACCTCCTTAACCCTTGCGTTCGCGACCACTATATGCGATCGCATAGGGTCACCAATCTAAAGGTCTGCGTTCGCACCCAGGGGGTTGCGTTCGCACTGACTTAAAATCTACCCCGACCCCAACTCACGCATAACCGTGTGTGTTCGCACTCCCTTGAGTGTGTTCTCATTGGGTAAATACCTGGACACCAGAAAATGACTTTTACACCAGATTTTTTACCAAGTTTTGCACTCCGACGCCTACCCGAAACTCGCCCGAGCCATCAGGGCTCAAAACCAAATACACACACAACCTGAAAATATTCTACGGACTTATTCGAGTAGTTAAACCATCAAAATAACATCTTAAACATCGAATTACACCTCAAAATCTATACAAATTCTCAAAACATCTTAAACTTCAAATTTTTCATTTTTGATCCGAATCACGTCAAACTAAGTCCGTTTCTTACAAAATTTCACAGATAACACATATAAAACATATTGAACATGTTCCGGGCTCCGGAACCATAATACGGGCCCGATATCATAGGTTTCACATCAAATTTTATTTTCAAAAACCTTTATATTTTTCAGAAAATAATTTTCTTTAAAAATTCATTTCTCGGACTCGGGACCTCGGAATTCGATTCCGGACATACGCCCAAGTCCCATATTTTCCTACGGATCTTCCGGGATCGTCAAATCATGGGTCCGGGTCCGTTTACCAAATGATGACCAAAGTCAACTTTATTCAACTAATTATTATAAAATCATCATTTTATCAATTTTCCACTTAACGGCTTCCCGGCTACATGTCCGGACTGCACACGCACATTGAGGTGAAATAGAAGAAGGCTTTCACGGTCTCGAAACACAAATTTAACTAAAATTATACGGGATAACCTTTTGGGTCATCACAATCGACATGTACGTCTTACTTTTACTGTTATGTTATATCGAGAGTTACTTGACTTACAACGAAGGATGGATTTGTTTTATAATTGGCCGAATTTCTGGATCTCGATTTGATATAAAAAGCACGCACCAATTTACAATTCACTGTTGGAGCCCAATAATGAATTGTTGGAGGATCTTTTCCGTGCCTGGAGCCGACAGCTATAAAAATGAGTAGCTCTTCCACTTCCACGTACGACACACATAAACAAGAGACGCATTACAAACTGTAAGAAGAAAATATATAGGGCTCGTTTGGTAGCCGGTTAGAGAGGAGTTATTTATGTATTAAAATTTGGATAATTTTATACATTGTTTGGTTAAAAGAAGGGGGAAAAATAATCTTTACATAAAAGCTAGCATAAGTTATACAATGTTTGGTTGCTTTTTCCTTTTTTCCACATAAAATATAGCATTACTAATATAATGTTTGGTTCATATTTTTCTTTTCCGCATAACTAATACATGTATAAGTTATGAGGAAATCTATGTATTATTTATGCAGGGTAGAAGGTGGAATAACTTATACATGTATTAGTAATACTTGTATTAAACACAAATTAACAAGAATACCCTTTATTCAAACTGGTATTTTTTTGTTTAAAAGTATATATTTAAACTATACTAACAATTTAATAAAATAAAGTAAGCTAATAATAAATAACATTCACATTACATTTATATTACTAATTTTTATATAACTACCGCATAACTAATTTCCGCATACCTATAACTAATCTCAACATAACTCAACCTTGCATAATTTATTCCTGCATAACTAATACATGCATAACTAATCCCTGCATTACTTATTTCTGCATAACTAATACATACATAACTAATACCTGCATAACTAATACATGTATAACTAATACATGCATAACTCTAACCGGCAACAAAACGACCCCATAGTGTGTGACAAAAAATAGTGTGTATATTGTTTTACCCTATTTTAATCGGGTCAAACTAGAATATAGCTTATTGATAATTTTGAAGGGTTAATTAATTAAAGAAATTGTCATCTAATTATTTTAATGGTGAATTAGGACATCAATTTTAGCTATGTAATTTTTAAAATTAACTCCGCTTTATAATCTACTTGACCTTAAATATTTTAGGTAAGAATTCTATTTATCTAAAAAAAAGTCGTAAGACACCTCTTAAGATCCATTAAAAATGATTAACCGGACAAACTTTGATTGATTTTGGAGCAGGCCTAATAGATAGAGTTTTAGGCCATTAGTTTTGGCGTGCCTAACTCTTAAAAGAAGGCTAATAGAGCAAGGATTTTAGACTTGAATTTGAACTTAAATTCTTCTTCTTTGCATTTCTTCGGGGTTTTAATTAGACCATAATAATCCTATACTAATAATATTAAAATTAGTTCAACAATCTATTATTTATGCTTTGACAAAAATCCCAATTCCTAATCAACTGGTGATTAGATAACGTAACTATGATATTGTAAAAGATTAATAAGCGACTATTTTATTGCCTGTAAAATTAAATTTGATAGTATTACTATAGTAAATATTTTACAAAAACTGTGAAATTGAAAAAATATTTACCGCTTGATTAACCAAAGGAAAATAAGATGCTTCTCTCCAACCACTATATAATAATAATAATAATAATAATAATAATAATGATGATGATGGTGGTAATAATAATAATAATAATAATAGTGCTATTAGTGATGGAAATGATAATAATATATATCTATCTATCACAATTTTGCTAAATATTGAACGACTAAAATATCCCCGAAATATTGATTGACTTTTATGAAGGAGAACCTTGGCGTAATTGGTAAAGTTATTGTCATGTGACCAGGAGGTCACGGGTTCAAGTCGGGGAAACAGCCTCTTGCAGAAATGCAGGGTAAGGTTGCGTACAATAGACCCTTGTGATCCGGCCCTTTTCCGAACCCCGCACATAGCGGGAGTAATACACCGGGCTGCCTTTTTTTTTTATTGATTGACTTTTATACCCTTAAATAATTGGATAATTTAAGAATCTAATTTTAATTAATTAATGATGGAATTGTTTTTCAATTTATACTTTACATATGTTGGGCCTACAAATTTGATCATACTTGAATAAGAAAGGCAAGTCCATAAAAATTGCACGGGGCACCCTATTTGGTCGCCCCCATTTAACCTATACCTATTTTTTTTTTTAAACTTTTAACTTGTTTCCCACTTTTTAAATAGCTTCAGCCCATTTTCCTCGCTGAGCTGAAGTTCGCCGGTTACAAACAAAAACTTCAGCTCTAGAGCTGAAGTTCCCTGTTACAAAGACAAAAACTTCAGCTCTAGAGCTGAAGTTTCCCAGTTACAAAACAAAAACTTCAGCTCTAGAGCTAAAGTTCGCCAGTTACAAAATAAAAACTTCAGCCCGTCTACTAGAATGCTGAAGTTTTGCGTGATTGCCTTTGCTACTTCAGCCCCGTATGCTAAAGTTATGTGAATAAGCGGGTACACTTGCAATTTTTTTTACAAAGCGGATATAAGTTAAAACGTGACACAAAAAGCGGATACGGATACAAATGCCCCCATAATTTCCACTCTTTTTTATTTACGTAAGATGCTACATATGCATATCATCAAGTTGCATGGATGGAATTTTAACCTCCTTTTGTATTTCGTGATTTATTTTATTTTTATCCTTGTAATATTTGATCTGATTTGGCAAAAGTTCTTAATTTTTATTTGTTGTGGAGATTATCTAACTATTGAAAAAATTTCTATCTTTGCTTGAAGAACAATAATTTTAGTTATTTTTTTTAAATATTCTCTCCCTATCTAACACACAGTGCAAGACACGCATAATTATATTTGACTGTTTGCATCATGCAACATATTTTATTAGCAATGATGCTAAACCAATTGTAAAAATGTAGTTGTTCTTTTCCTTGAATAACCAACTAGTATTCGTACCCGTGCGATGCGCGATTGATATCAAAGAAAATTTATAGTACAAACATAGAAACTTATTTGTTTGGTATAATGAAAAATAGTTGTCATATCGCATTGACATATTTAAAATCATGATACTTCAAAAGAAATTATGCTAAAAATTTTAATTGACACTTAATATCAATATTATGGTCTTAATTACTCGTTTTCTATGAAAACAAAAAATTTCTTATCATATCCGTGATATTGACACTAACAAAAATTAATGATCTAACATTATGTCAAAAAGCCTTTAATTTCATATATGTTTGGTAACACTGTACATACGAAATTAAACAAATAAATAGAAGTCATATTAATCGATTTTCAAAAAGTCAAAATAGTAATAAGATTCTTTTAACTTCGGTTAATATAATTAAAACTTAACATCCAACTAAACCGAAGCATATCATATGAAAAGAAACTGAATGAATATGAAACCTACTCAAGTTCTAACTTTATATGTTTGAACTCTTTTTGCACCACTGCGAAAATTATAGTGTTGGAGCCTTCCAAAGGCTTTTCGTAAGTATAATCAAAAGGAGTCTTAACTGTCACGACTCCAAATTCTAACAGGCCGTGATGACGCTTATCGTGGAACTAGGCTAGCCAACCATCACTTTACTACACGTTTGTTCAATTATAAGAGTTCACAATTTCATAATAAGCATGCAACCATAGCATCAAATAACATAATTAAGTCTTAGCGTTCCCATATTAGCCTAAACAAACCTCCCAAGAACTTGATTCAATAGTCATGAGCATCTAAGAATAAATAAAGCCAACTCTGTTAAACTATAATATATGTCTCTCAATCAAATGCTAAGACTAAATAAGGAAGGGAAATGGAGAAGTTGTGGACGCTGGACAGCTACCTCAAAATTTCGTGAACTGCTACTAACGAACTGTGATGACCCAAAAGGTCATCTTACATAATTTAAGATGTATCTGTGTTCCGAGGCTGTGACGACCCAAACGGTCATCTTATGTTATTTAAGTTATATCTGTGTTTCGAGGCTCCAAGAGCCTCCGTTAGTCTCACCTCGATATGCGTGCGTAGCCCGGGCGTGTAGCCGGGAAGCTATTACGTGAAAATTTGATGAAAATGAGTTTCGATAATTAATAAATGAATATAGTTGACTTTGGTCAATATTTTTGGTAAACGGACCTGGACCCGTGATTCGACGATCCTGGAGGGTTCGTACGAAAATATGGGACTTGGGCGTATGCTCGGAACCGAATTCCGAGGTCCCAAGCCCGAGAAATGAATTTTTAAAAGAAATTGTTTTCTGAAAATAATAAAGGAATATGAAAGTGAATAATTATGTGAAAACCGTGTTACCGGACCCGTATTAAAGTTCCGAAGCCCGGAACAGGTTTATTATATATTACTTGTCTTATTTGTAAAATTTGGTGAAAAACGGGCATGAATTGAGTGGTTACGGATCAAAATGGGGTTTTGAAGTTTTAAAGAATTTTAAATGTGGCTTGGAAAGCGATGTGATGTTCCCGAGGTCCGGAGAGATTCCGAGACCGGAAATAGTTCTGTGGTGTCATTTATAACTTATCTTCAAAGTTTGATGCCATTCCGAGCAGTTTAGGCCGGTTCG
>ML278487.1:0-15642 GCA_005239495.1 Nicotiana undulata
ATACTTATTCGAACCCTCAAATCACACCACACAACATCAAAAATACGAATCACACCCCAATTATATCCTAATGAAACTAAGGTAATCCAACTTCTACAACCGATGCCGAAACCTATCAAATCACGTCCAATTGACCTCAAATTTCGCATACATGTTACAAATGCCTCCACAGACCTACTCCAACTCCAGGAACCCCAATCCAAGCCCGGTATCCACAAAGTCCAATCTCAGTCAAACTTCCAAATTTCCAACTTTCGCCAATTCAAACCAAATTCGACTATAGACCTCCAAATCACAATCTAGACTCGTTCTAAGTCCAAAATCACCCAACTGAGCTAATGAAACCATCAATATATTTCAGAGTCGTTTACACATAAGTCAACATCTAATTAACCATTTCAACGTAAACTTTCAACCATGAGACTAAGTGTCTCAATTCATTCTGAAATCTCTCCAGACCCGAACTGACTACACCGACAAGTCACATCACAACTATAAAGCACAAAATGAGCAGTAAATGGGGTAGTGATAATCGGCCTAATGTATGCATATTTTAATATAAATCGCCTCACATTTTGCTCATGTCTCATAGATTTAAGATGTTTAATTTGATGATTTATGCTAAATTGTGGTATTTCTATGTGTAGGAATCATTCAGATGCTATTTGGGACGAAATGGCGTGAATTGGAGCAAAATCGGAGCTAAAAGAAAAAAATTGAATTTTGAGGGCCACAACCAGCTGTTGTGCAGTTTCCAGAATGCTTAATTTTTGAGCGCTAGGGCCAGTGCCCCACAATGCCCTGGACGCTCGAGGCGTCAAATTGCCCTATTCCAACTTGGACTCGGGTATTTTGACCCCAAGACGCCCCCAACTCATATAAAAAACAACCAAAACCTATTTTGGAGAGAAGGACATTTTTTAGAGGAAAACACGAGCATAGAGCCACCGTGGAGGCCGGGTTTCATATTTTCTTCCACAAACTTAGTATTTTTCATGTTTCTTTGTATGATTTGTTGTTTTGCTACCATGTCTATGTGGAGCTAAACTTCACGTTCTAGGGTTGTGGTTCTTTTATGACTATTGTTATTTGGATATTGATTTTGATTTCTTCATTTATCATATTGGTTTATTTATTCAATCTTGTGCTTAATTATTTGATTGCTTGATCACCAATTGAATACTATCTAAAAATCTAGAATTGAACTTGAAAGTGGGAATTCAAGATTGCATATAGGATTGAGTAGAGCAAGTTCTTGAACCTTGGCATCGGGAAAAGAATTCGCGATTAGTATAGACATATACGTAATTGCCTTGCTTGGTTGATTTAAAGGAATTATAAATGCGTTCTTACTAGTTCTAATTTCATATACATATAGGCATTTGGTTAGCTTGAATAGGAAAGTAAGAACTCGACATATTATTATGAGAAATATTAGCCCTGTCATCCAATAAACTAGATAAATTAGTTAATCAATTCAATTGAAGAATACAATAGGAATGTTAGATAGCTTATAACCCTAGATAATTTTTATCACATTGATAATATAAAAATATTCCATTCCTATGTTTAAAGTTCATTAGTTATTTTCTTTTTAGTTTAATTACTTTAGCATCACTACTTTTAGGTTTAATCCTTGTTTAGATAATTAGGATAGTCTAATTTAGTTAATAATTAATCACAAGTCCTCGTGGGTTCGACATCTGACTTTTAGTCACTTTATTACTTGACGACCGCGTATACTTGCGTGTGCGTTTGGCTGCAATAAGTGAATGCGGAGGAGTAGAAGTAGGGATGGCAATTGGGGCAGGAATAATCTTAAATGGGGCGGGGCAGGGGAATATGTTAATGGGGCAAGGCGGGGCAGGGCAGGGCAGGGCAAAGTGTTATTTTTCAAAAAATTTATTAGGGCAGGGCATGGTAGGGCACATCCATAGGTAATTAGAACAAGATCCCAAATCAATTCTCAATTTTCTTCTTTTAATATATAACATGTTATATCATTTCCTCCGTATTCACAAATAGATGCCAAATACAAGAGTTCTATTCTTTGTGTATACAAATAGTGACCAGTATTTACATGTTCTGTATTTGAGACATTAAATGGGCCTTTAGTATTTTAAATCAATGCATGCATAATACTATTTGACCTGCTATTATTTTACAGAAATTTATGTAAACCAATAATAAATGTACAATTTATATACATTCAAATACTCCTACCTGCATATAGATGTGTGTGTCCAAATTTAGACGACTGAACGCAGTAGGTGATATTGCACACGATGTAGACATACTACATATTTCACTATATTTATTCAAGTGTCCGTATTAAAAACAAGTTTGTTGCACTTATATATGTGTCAACTTAAAATGCCAGACTACGGCATAAGTGAGTGTTGTAGCTACAAGTAGGCCACATTGTATTACTAAATTAATAAAAAAAGTAAATAAAAAAAAGAAATAAACATAATATTACAAATTAGAAAAAAATACAAGAGAGCCTAAACGGGGCAGGGTGGGGTAGGGCAGAGCAGGGCGGGGTGGGACGGGGAAAAATTTGAAAAACATGCTAAATAGGGCAGGGCGGGTCAAAATATTAGCAGGTCAAGACTTACCCCGCCCCTCCCTAACCTGCCCTACCCCATTTTACACCCCTAAGTAGAAGCGCAAACAACCTCCTTCCTTTTGACCCAAAAATTGAACGAACACTTCATAGAGTGAGGAAGGAAGTCGAAGTTAGAAAGAGAATAGAAAGAGAGTTGGACATCGTAGTTCAACCACAACCAATAGAGATGGCAGGTAATGAAGAGCGTCCGGTGATCGAAGCTGCAAGGCCCAATCTTGCTAATATGACTCACGCTATCATGAAGCCTGATATCACGGGGCATTTTGAACTCAAACAGTACATGGTACAACTGATTCAGTCCACATTGCAATATGTTGGTCTATCTCATGAAGACCCGCAGAGGCATATTCAGAACTTCTTGGTAATTACGAACACTTATAATTATCCGAACGTTTCCAAGGACTATGTCAAGCAGACACTATTTCCCTTTTCGCTGATGGGGGAAGCTAAGGAATGGTTGCAAAAGGAGCCCGCGAACTCAATCTGTACTTGGGATGATTTGGCAAGGAAATTCTTAATCAAGTTTTTCCCCACTAAAAAGACAAAATCAATGTGGAGCCAAATTCTTGTGTTCCAACAACGGGATGTCGAGATACATCGTCAAGCTTGGGAAAGATACAAGAAGCTACTCAGAGGCTGCCCGCATCATTGTCAGACTGATGAGGTATTGGGTCACACTTTTGTTGATGGACTAGATGAGGCATCAAAGATGAATCTTGATTCAGCTTGTGGGGGTAGTTGCATGGCGAGGTCGTACAGTTAAATTCAACTGTTGCTAAATAACTTCACTGCTAATGATCATAATTGGCATGGGGATGGGGACACAAGAAGAGCAAAATAAAAGGAAATCGGGGTGATTGAACTTGATGACTTCTCAGCCATGAGAGCAGATATTGAAAAGTTGGCAAATCATATGAACAAAATTACAATGCAACAAACACAATAGATGCAACATGTACAGGAGATGTCTATTTGTTGCGAACTATGTGGTGACCATCATATGAGTGACCTGTGCCCAACGAATCCTGAATCTATATACTATGTGGGGCAACAGGGCAGAGGTCCGATGAATCGACATGCACAATATGGGAACACTTACAATAAATATTGGAGGAATCATCCTAACTTTCATGGGGCAGAAATCAACAGAATCAGAATCTGTTTAGGCCCCAAGGAAATTTCAATCATCCTCAAAATCCACCCAACAAACAGAAGAGAGTACGAATGACTTTCTGAAGAAGTTGTTGCTTGACAATCAACAGATCAAGACCAATTTCAGAAATCATGAGAGGCAAATGGGGCAGTTAACAACAAATCAAAATACTAGATCTACAGGCGCTCTTCCCAGTGATACAGAGAAGAATCCTCAAGTTAATGCAGTTACACTCAGAAACGGGAGGGAACTAGAGGAAGTGCCAAAGAAGAGAAAGGACAAGCATATACCTGAGGGTGAGATGATCCCTAAGGCAATACACGAGTACAAAGAAAAATTATACAGGTTCAGAGCCAGTAGAGGTTGTAAGGCCACCACCACCTTTCCCCCAAAGATTGCAGAAAAATAATCACGATCGCATGTTCAACAAATTTGTCTCTATATTGAGCCGAGTTCAATTAAATATTCCATTGGTTGGTTTACTTAGTGAAATTCCAAAGTATGATAAGTACATAAAAGATATAGTGGTTCACAAGAGGAAATTGACTGAGTTTGAGATAGTTGCACTTATTGAGGAGTGCACTTCAAGGGTCCAAAACAAGCTTCCTCAAAAGCTTAAGGATCCTGGCAGCTTCACCATCTCTGTGCAAATTGGTAATATTGACGTGGGTTGTGCTCTTTGTGATTTGGGGGCAAGCATTGTGATACCACTGTGATGTTGCAATTAGCTGAAGAAGTGACTGAAGATGTGTTGCTGCAAATTGGGAAATTTATCTTCCCAACTGACTTCATTATTCTAGATACTGAGGCTGATGAACAAGTTCCAATCATATTGGGACGACCTCTCTTGGCTACTGGTGATGAAATTATTAAAGTGAGAGAGGGGAAAATGATTATGAGGGTGGACAACGAGGAAGCCGATTTTAATGTCTACAAAGAAATCCAACGTCCCCGCCACTATGAGGATCTCTCTATGATATCTGTTGTGGAGGTGGATGAGAAACTTCTTGACACGAGTGTATATCTAGACAATTCTTTAGAAAAAGCACTCATGTTGTTCAATAGCTTGGAGATGGATGATGAGGTTGAGGAGATGGTGCATATCCTAGATGTAGCTTGTGCTTACATGTAGGGAATACACCCCTTTAAGCCCATGAATAGGACACGTGGGCCTCCTCCAAAGCCGTCACTTGAAGAGGCTCCAAAATTGGATCTTAAACCACTACCCCCTCACCTTCAATATGCTTATTTGGGTAGTTTTGACACTTTACCTGTTATTGTTTCTTCTGACTTGTCTAAATTGCATGAAGAAAAGCTGTTAAGACTGCTACGTGAGCACAAGCGATAAATTGGGTAGACGATGTCTGACATTAAAGGCATTAGTCCAGCTTTCTACATGCATAAAATCCTCATGGAGGACGGACACAAGACAAGTGTAGAGCAACAACGTCGACTAAATCCAATCATGAAAGAGGTGGTAAGAAAAGAAGTGATTAAGTGGCTTGGTGCAAGTATTGTATTTCCAATCTCTGATAGCAAATGGGTAAGCCCCGTTCAATGTGTGCCTAAGAAAGGGGGGATGACTGTAGTGGTTAATTAAAATAATGACTAAATTCCTACAAGAACTGTCACTGGGTGGAGAATCTGCATAGATTATAGAAAATTAAATAATGCCACCCGGTAAGATCACTTTCCCCTCCCCTTTATTGACCAAATGCTTGATAGATTAGCTGGCCAGGAATACTACTGTTTCCTAGATGGTTACTCGAGGTATAATCAGATTGTTATATCCCAGAGGACAAAGACAAAACCACATTTACGTGTCCCTATGGCACGTATGCGTTCAAGAGAATGCCCTTTGGCCTTTGTAATGCACCTGCGACTTTTCAAAGGTGTATTATGGTTAGTTTTACTGACAAAGTTGAAATATTTGTAGAAGTGTTCATGGATGATTTTTCTGTGTTTGGGTTTTCGTTCGATAATTGTTTAATGAACCTTGATAAAGTGCTTGCTAGGTGTGAAGGGACAAACCTTGTACTAAAATGGGAAAAGTGCCATTTCATGGTACGTGAAGGTATATTCTTGGGGCACAAGGTGTCCAAAAATGGTTTGCAGATGGATAAAGCAAAGGCGGAAGCGATTGAAAAATTGCCCCCACCGACATCCGTCAATGGAATTCGCAGTTTCTTGGGCCATGCAGGTTTTTATCGTCGTTTCATTAAAGATTTTTCAAAAATTTCTTCTTCTTTGTGCAGTCTTCTTGAGATAGATATCACCTTCAATTTTGATGATGCATGTCTGAAAACAATTGATGAGCTGAAGGGAAGGTTGGTGACTGCACCAATTATCATCGCCCCAGATTGGGCGCAACCATTTGAATTGATGTGTGATGCAAGTGACATAGCAATTGGAACTGTTCTGGGGCAAATGAGGGACACAATTTTTCACTCCATTTATTATGCAAGCAAAACTATGAATCCAACTCAAATGAATTATACAGTTACTGAAAAAGAGTTGTTTGCAGTGGTGTGGGCATTTGACAAGTTCAGATCTTATCTAGTTGGAACCAAAGTCATCTTCTACACAGATCATTCAGCTATCAGATACTTGTTTTAAAAGAAAGACGCCAAGCCGAGGCTAATTCATTGGGTCCTCCTCTTGCAAGAATTTGACTTAGAAATCTGAGATAAAAAAGGGACAGAGAATCAAGTGGCTGATCACTTGTCCAGATTAGAAAATCGGAGCCATGTAGCTAAGGGAGGGTTAATAAAAGAAACATTTCATGATGAGCAGTTATTAGATGTCACCTCAGGTGAAGCCCCATGGTATGCTGATTATGTGAATTTTATTGCAAGTGGGGTGACGCCACCAGAATTGACACCTGGCAATAGAAGAAGATTCTTACATGATGTAAGGTTCTACATGTGGGGTGAGCCATTCTTATATAGGCAGTGCGCAGATCAGTTTGTGCAAAGGTATGTTCCTGAGGAAGAGATGAATGCAATACTGCATGACTACCATGGTACGCCATACAGAGGTCATCACGGCGAGGATAGAACCGCCCAAAAAGTGCTACAATCAAGTTTTTATTGGCAAAAATTGTTTAAGGATGCACATGCCTTTGTTAAAAATTGTGACAGGTGCCAAAGAACCGGAACAATCACGAAGAAGCACGAGATGTCTCTGGAAAACATTTTGGCAGTAGAGCTTTTTGATGTTTGGGGAATTGGTTTCATGGGACCGTTCCCATATTTTAATGGTCATAGGTACATCTTTGTGGCGGTCGACTATGTCTCTAAGTGGGTGGAGGCCATTGCTCTTCCTACTAATGATGCAAAGGTAGTGGTAATATTTGTAAAGAAGCACATCTTCACGTGTTTTGGGACTCCAAGAGTGTTGATACGTGACAGAGGAACTCACTTTGGTAACAAATTGCTAAATAATGTTCTTGCAATGTATGGAGTTAAGCACAAGGTTTCCACTGCCTATCATCCCCAAACGAGTGGTCAAGTAGAAGTTTCAAACAGAGAGGTAAAGCAGATTTTGGAGAAAACAGTAAGTGGGAATAGAAAGGACTGGGCCGGGAAGATGGATAACGCATTATGGGCATATCGAACAGCATACAAGACTCCCATAGGTACTTCTACATACAAGTTGGTTTATGGGAAGGCATGTCACTTGTCAGTCGAGCTTGAACATAAAGCTGATTGGGCGATCAAAAAGCTAAATATGGATATGGACTCAGCTGGTGAGAAGAGGTTGCTACAACTCAACGAGCTTGATGATTTTCGATTGCACGCATATGAAAATTCCAAATTATATAAAGAAAACACGAAGAGGTGGCATGACAAGCACATCAAACATCGTGAGTTTGAACCAGATAAGAAAGTTCTCTTATTCAATTCAAGGTTGGAGCTTTCCCTGGAAAGCTTAAGTATCATTGGGCAGGTCCTTTTGTTGTGGTAAGTGTGAGGCCTCACGGGGCGGTGGAACCGCGTGATATGAGTTCAAGCAGTACATTCTTAGTAAATGGACAGATGATAAATCATTATTGGGGTGGTGATATTGCACGTCACAAGACCTCGGTGGACTTGGCCGATGCTTAAAAATATGTTGAGTCGTGCCGCGACGTTAAATGAGGCGCTTGTTGGGAGGCAACCCAATTTTTATTGCTTTCGTAACTTAGTTTTTTGTTTTGTTTTTCGGTTAGTTAGGGACTAATTTTTTTTGTTTCTTTGTAATTGTAAAAATCTTAGGTGGGAATTGTGTAGGGTGAATGTAATGTATGTATTGAGTGTTAGGGTAGTCATGATTTTATAAAACAAAATAGAAATTAACGAAGTGAGTGCCCAGCCCAGCGCCCCACGCTGGCTGGGGGGGGGGGGGGACTTTACAGTACCTCAATAACGTTCAACGCCAGCCCCAGCATGGGGCACTGGGCTGGCGGTCAGGTTTGTATTTTTTAATTTTCTTTTTCGTTTGTTTTATTTATTTAAAATACCAAACCCAAATAACCCAACCCACATACCTATATACACACACAACCTAACCCATACCCAAAATCAATCCCATTTAAATTAGAAAATCTAAAACCCAAAGCCCCTTCCTCCAAGACACAAACACCACTGCCTCTCGCTTCTTCTTCTAAATTGTTTTGTTTTCACTCTATCTCTCTCAATCTTCAATCTTTCTTGATCAATTAAAATTGAAGACTCAAAAGTATGTTCTTCTTGTTTTCTTTTCTTGTATTTTGAAAAGTTTTAGTGTAGTTTTATCTCTACTTTCCCAACATCCTCCAATTCCCTAGGTTTCTTAAACATGCTTTATTATATGGTGGATGGTCTTAATATACACAAAATTGATGCACAAATTTGGGTGTGAATGTGTGTTTGAAGTAGTAAACTATTATTCCCTCTACTTCACGTAAATTTGGGAGGGCTACCTTATTCCACCATTGTTGAAACAAAAGAAGCAAGTTGAGGCCCACAAAGTTTTTGTTAAAATGCTTTAGAGAGTAAATTTGCACACCGGTGAAGTCTAAGTAGCCGAGTGTAATTGTATATGAGGTTGGGCGAAGTGTGGGGTGCTTGGGGGTATTGTAGCTTGTTGTAATCTCTTGTAAGTAGTAATTAGTGTACTAAATTAGTGTAGTAATGTAGACCTTAGCTTTGTTAGGCTTTCAACATAGTTAAGTTACGACCATGTTAGATTTATTAAATTGAATGGCATAGGGAAGTCTGAGTACCTATAGCCTTGTGATGACACATTCGTGCAAGTTGGATCAATATCATGATTTTAATATACATAGCCTTCGATTTTAAGTGTGGGGTTATTTTTCCTCTCGCGATGACCTTAGGCGAAATTTCTTGATTCATTATCATCTTTGTGTTTATCATGTGTAGGTTGTTATGGCTCGTGACGGCGTCGTTAAAGGAAAAGGGCTGGGAAAGTCCTCCTCTACTACTCCCCCTCAAAAGAAACGCAAGCAAGGAGAGAGTTTCTCCCGACAAGCCAAAGGCAAACAAATAGCAAGCGAGTCAACGAGGCCACCAAGACCTCAAGTGGACCTATTTCGGGAAGATGCCATAAAATGGCATGATACTTTTGTGCCTTATGGAAGATATGTGTCTGAGATGGGGATAAATGTGAAGGCCTTGGAACGGAACTTCCCCGACGTGCTTGCTAGGTTGACCCAAAAGAAGATGAATAAACTCCTTGAATGTACAGGCCCTGCAAATCTAAGCACGGTGAGAGACTTATATGCCAATTGGAATGAGGGGTTTGAATAGTCATGGGTCAGAGGAAAGGAAATTCCTATGGAAAGGGGAGCCTTGTGTAACTTCTTGGGAGTTGATAGCCCAAATCCTTGGCAGCTACGCAAGTTTGTTAAGAGTCCAAGCTACCAAGCAATACGTCCCACACTTTGTGGCGTTGATTCTAGTGCAAAATGGACTCGGACTAAAGGGAATGTGCACCTTGATATGATCCGGTTAAACTTTAACAAAACGGCCAAGGTCTGGAAAAACTTTGTGCAAGCAAGATTAATGCCCGCTGAGCATAATATTGAGTGCACTCGAGCTCGAATATGTGTGATCTACTTCTTGAGCCTTCCACCTTATTAAGCTTTGGACTTCCACCTTCACTAACCCGTGGGACGGGACCGACCTTCTCTTTTGTTGGTAATTGGACTTGCCCGTGACCAAGCGACCCTTAAATGCGGGTGAGATCATGTTTGGAGAAATGGCCTGAACCCGTTTCTGAGGGAGGATCAAGAGGATTTTCTTTGGAAATATTCTGACACAATACATGCTATCTCGCGGGGTACTGGAGTACCCTGGCTATGATGAGGTGATGAAGGCCCCCACAGATTTGTTGGATATCACATCCCTGTTGAAGTCCACATCAAAGCTCACCCAAGCTGCAAGAATGAGAGGGATGAAAATTACAACATGTATCTTTACAACACCCTCAATGTTATCATGAGCAGGCTAGGGGTGTCAGAGGAGGAGCGTCAGCCTTGTGGAATGATCTCTCCAGATCTTCAAAGGAGATGTTGGGTATAGCACCAAGTAGTCTCGTTCATCCGTTTGAGGATGAAAACACTCACAAAGGATCAGACGATGAGGAGTATGATGATGACGTTACGGGACAAATGGCTTTGGTGCCCTTGGGTAATGATGATGAGCCCATTGCCGCAGCTGGCGGGCACCCTTAGGAGGCAACATCCGACTGGTAGGGAGTTCTTTCTTTCCACCTTCTCTATTTTGAATTTATATAAATCGGGGACTATGCATTGCTTAAGTGTGGGGTGGGGGAATTCTCCTTGGAGTGTAACTGTATAATTTTTTTATTTTGTTAGTGTTATTGTTTTGTTTTCTTTATTACCTTTTTATCTTAGTTTATAATTAACATAGTCTAATTAGCTAAACTAATAAAAAAATTAGAAAAAGTTTGGACTTTTTCCGACGATGGATCTGTTGGACAATTTTCTTGAGAGATTAAAGTCTGATAAAAAATACCAAAACATTTTCTTCAATTTAGGTAGTTAGGCAGTATCCCTTGGTTTTTCTTTTGACACCGGTTCTTTTCCAAGGATGTAGCTCGAATCGGGTATTCTAGTTTAGTTTTTATTATTATCTTCTTCTTTTTTTCCCTTAGGAGTAGGATAAGGGAGAAAACTGAGATTGCTCTGAGGTACCTATTGACATGTTTGGTGTTAGCAAGTTAAGTTATGGCATACACTTTGTCTTCTGCATATATGATTTGAATTGTAATGCCCAAGTAAATTAAGTAGCCTACTCTTTGACGCCTTTTTCTCAGTTGATTGACTTGCATGCCACCTAGTGCATTGTTGCTTAAAAATTATCAACTTGCTATGCTTGCTTGACTTGAGAGTCGCACAGAACCGTCTTGAGTGAGTCAAGTTCCATGTGTGTAAGGATTTTTGATATTATGTGCTATCATGTGTAGTCTAGAACCTGCCCCGTGTATTAATCAATGCAAAATCATTAAGTTATGCTAGTCTAGGAGATGACATAGGCGTTTCTTGCTTGACCATAAAGGTGCTTGTCACTGACAAATAAATTTTTCCCGTTGCTAGCCCCTTTGAGCCTATAGACTGTTTCCTTGGAAATCACGTTACAAGTCGTACTCCTAGTTTGTTTATAATTTGAGATTGTTGAACCTTTACCTCCTAAGGCACCTAGTGGCTAAAAGAAGTAAGGTGAGATATTGGGAAGTGGATTTTGAGTGGAACCATGGAAGGGCCCTTAAGGTGTACTAAAATTGTGAATAAAGGTCACTAGCTTATGAACTTCAAGGTATGAAGTGTGTGTAAGAAAAGAAAAAGAGAGAGAAAGAAAAATGTGCAAGAAAAAGCAAATAAGAGTTCAAATAATGTAGAAAGACACACATCTCCTAATCATTCTCATTCGTGCTAGCGAAACCATAGAGGTGCTTAATGGAAAAGAGGGTGATGTTATGATATAGGACAAGTGTATGGATTGAGAAGCAATTGCGCTTGAATTGTGAGTGTAGTATGTTAAAGTTCTTAGGAGGGTTAGTCATTATTCCTAAATTTTATCCTACACGTCCCTTAGCCTACATTATAACCTTAAAGTCTTAATTGATCATAGATTTTGCTAGCTAAGATTAGTAGAGATGTACATTACGGGCAAGCTTATGGTACGACCACGGGATGCACATGAATTCTTTGTGAGAGTGAGTGAATTTTGTTCAATTGTGTGATGTCCTTAATTTATGTTCAATGAAATATTTGAATGTGTGGACTACTTTGATATTCACTCTTTTGCTTGTGGTGAAGGCACTTGGTCTCATGACGGATTGGTGATGTTTGTCACGACCCAAACTGATGGAACGCGACAGGCACCTGGTACCTTACTCAACCGAGTACCAACGTAACGTATCTTTCTTATTACATCATCATATACACGTGACATACGTGCCTAAAATCATTTATAAACTCAAAACATAGGCCGACAAGGTCGTACAATCTTTCACGTACACGACATATGTCTACAAGCCTCTAAGAGTACATCAATGTCATAAAGGTCGGAACTAAGCCCTGCCATACCAATCAATACATGTCCTAATTATACTGACCAAATGAGCATCTCCGGAGCAAATAGAGCGCACCAACATCTTCCGCTGAGCTACTTGGAGGGATCTTGACCTGTCTATCAGGACCTGCGGGCATGAAACGCAGCGTCCCCAGGCAAAAGGGACGTCAGTACGAAATAACATACCAAGTATGTAAGACAGTATACTGAAAGCTGAAACTGAACTGATAATATAATAACTGCAAGTAGCTGGAAGTCAAAGATAATCTGAAGATATGCTTACCTGTTGATACTGACTCAACTCTCTCAATACAGTAAGTAAAACAGTTGTCCGACCCTATATGGCTCGGTGTGTGTATATATATATATATATATATACATATACAACTGCTCTGCCGTAGTAGGCTCGCTCATAGGCGCTCGGTCATACTAGGCTCTGTATCTCGACCAACTGGGCTCGCTCATAGGCGCTCAGCCACAGTAGGATCGGTATATAACTTACCATCTGATTAGAGGTTGCCCAATAGGGGCCTGCCCATCGATTATAGCTTGATGGTAATGAAAATACTTTTAATATTGTATATATAAACTCTCTGCTCTCTTGACTGGAATAAGACAATATTCAAATGAATATGAAGTCCTGATAAAGAGAATATTGTAACTTGCGAGGCTAGCAAATATATGTAAATTCAGGAATATGAATTGTTCTTTATGCCTCGTTATCAAACTTGTGTAATGACAAGATCATGCCAAAATAAAAGAAGGGATTAGCCTTAACATACCTAGAGTAGAGAAAATCCGTATGATATTCTTGCTCGCATTCTTGTTGAAGCAGAAATGTCACGTTTCTAAGTTGCCTACCATCTTATGATGAAGTACAAGCCATTTTAGTAAGTGTTATCTGGGAGTTCAATTTCAATAGCATAATTTTACTTGACCTCCTAAGCATCTGCCACAAGTCAGTTCAAGAGCAACTGACTTTGAAACATAATTGACATAAAACAGTCAGAAGAAGAAATTAAATGCAAAACGAAAAAAAAAGGGGTAAACATTCCAACGAAAGGCTATAAGATCGGTAGTTATAACCTTCAAGCTATCCAAGAATATTGATGTTTAGCTGCCTTGTGTACAAATTTTCGTAGGTCTCCAAGAGTTGTTTCAATGATATCAGTCCTCAAAACAGAAGCAAAAATGCATTTTTTGATATTGACGTAAAATATGTTAGAATTCCTATTAAAGTGATGACTTAGATTTCAAACCCTCTCATAGTGCCATCTTGCAAATTTTCATTTAAGAGTAATCTAATGATCATTATATGGCTTCCACGTTCTTTGTTTACCCATCCCCAACTTTTAACCAACATCTTAATTAATTAATCCCTAATTCCTTAATTAACTAATTAATCTCCTATTAACTAATATTCAATCAATTACCCACATAATTAAGAATTATCTTCCCTTGAAATACTACTCACTTTCCACATGCCTTATAAACCTTACTATCATGGCCATGTGGTATCTTGTATGACACTAGTCCATAAATATTGGGTATTATAGCTCGGACCGTATTTTATCCCAAAATGCCAAATTTTGACGAAATTCGTTTTCTTCGATTTACTTACCTTCTCACCTTCACAAATTTACTCATCACTTGTTTGAAATATCATAATACTTATAATCCCACAATAATCTCATTCCCGAGCTTAGTCGATTTACTTACGATAAAATTTTATCGTACGAAAATGCGGGTTGTAACATCATTCCCCCCTTTGGAACAATCGTCCTCGAATGTTGACTGATGCACTTTTCATTCTCATAACCCATATCTCTTGCGAATACTCTAACATTCTCATTTCCATTAGACAACTGTTGTTTGAATAAATCCAAAGGCCAGGGCATACCCCCTCCCCCCTCCTTTAAGACTCTTTCTCACACCACGACTTGTAGTCGGAATCCTTCTAATCTCGTAATTGTTGCTACCTTCTATCATGCAGCATGTACGACTCTGACCTCTTAAATGCGCTTATGCGTCTCTTCTCTCCTTTTTATTCCAGCTTTTAGCCAACTCCTAGGCCTTACTTTATAAACATATGCATAACTTAATAAGATGTCCCCTGGGTATCTATAGATATACTAAAGTTCTTCGCTCGATACTTTGTTGAACTTTACGAATATTGTACTACTTTATTTCATTGATCCGTTTATCCATTCGTATGACTTTACTGCATCTAGGTAGGTCATATTATACCATAACTCTTACCTCGGTTTCTCATTGAGATCTGCTACTAAATATCAGGTTACTTTCATTGCTTATCCTATACGTATAAATATATGTCCTCTAATGCTTCCATATTATTGTTCATCTTTAAGAATGATGGCCTAATCTCCTCTCATACTTTATTACTTTTATTCATCCATTGTGGATTCACCTCAATTTTGATCCACAATATACCACTTATAACTTGAAACTTCTTATGTAATACCTTGCCACTAGGGCTTAGTTGCATCGAGGAATATTTGAAGTGATATTTCTGATCCACTTAGCTGATAGTGTACTTCAATAATCGTATCTTATAGCCTCCAAATGCAATTTACTTATGTGGATATTTTAATCACGTACATTTCATGAAATCCTCTTCAAACCATTACTTAATTGCAGGCCCAAACGTCATCCTTTATTTTATCACAGTTACACCCTCATTGTACTAACAGGGCAACATTCCATCTCTTCTAAATGCCATTAGTCTTAGACTCGTTTGAGTTGATTCAGGCTATACCGAGCTTTGTATAACTTAGAGAAACCATTAGCTCTTCTTGTTTTCATGGGATTAATCTTGAGGACTTATCCATTCTCGTCCTCTTCACACTCGCCTTTTCTAATCCTTACTCCCGTCTTCCTAAAACCTTGCCGCTCTACCTGTCACGACCCAAATTCCAACCCTTTAGGCCGTGACTGCGCCTAACGTTGAACCCGCTAGGCCAGCCAACGTATAACTTGTAATAGAAATTAAAAATCATTTAGTACGAAATGAAATGCTAAATTCATCAGCCTCGACCAATTTCCATCACACATTGGGATAACCGTGGGAAACAAGTTTCACCGTACATCAATAACGTACCTTTCCCAACAATAATCTTTCCAACATCGATAATAAAATTGATAAAACTTGAATGCGGAAAAGAGAAACATAACAATCATAAGATAACGTAAACTTCCCAAAACCGGGGTGTCACAATCTCACGGACTAACTACTGGAATGCTAAATACAAGTCTGGAAATGA
>ML278488.1:8192-58175 GCA_005239495.1 Nicotiana undulata
GGGGGGGGGGGGGTAACGACCCGGTCGGTCGTTCCGTAAAATTGCACCGCTATTCCTGTTTCTGCCTTGTTATGCATTGGTTATACTGTTTATGATGTGTTGGAGTCGGTTGACTCAGGTTCGGAATGTGTGTAGTGAGAACTGAGACACTTAGTCTCTAAAAGTAGATTCATAGTTGAAAAAGTCAACTGGGAGTTGACTTATTGGTAAACGATCTAGGAATGCGGATTTTATGGCTCGGATAGCTTCGTTAGATTATTTGAGACTTAGGAGTATGTTCAGAATGTATTTTCGATGTCCGGTGTAGAATTATGTTTAAATTGGCGAAAGTTAGTTTTTGGTGATTTTCGGTCGGCAGTGAAAAATAGGCTAGCGGGGTCGGAATGGAATTCCGACAGTTGGAACGGGTTCATAATGTCATTTTGGATATGTGTGCAAAATTTCAGGTCAATCGGATGTGTTTTGGTTGGTTTCGACATCGTTGGTGGAATTTAGAAATTTCAAAGTTCATAGGCTTGAATTCGATGTGATTTTGTATTTTTGTGTTGTTTTAAGCGTTTCAAAGGCTCGACTAAGTTTAAATGATGTTATGGGATATGTTGGTAGGTTTTGTTGAGGCCCCGAGGGCCTCGGGTGTATTTCGGATGCTCAAACGGGCACTTTCAAGCCTTAGAGGATAGTTGGTTTGCTGGTTTTGTTGCACGTAATTTCACTCTTCACGATCGCGTAGAAGGGTCCGCGATCGTGTAGGCTAAGTTTGGGCAGGGGTAAAATTGCTCTATGCGATTGCAGGGGTCAGGTTGTGATCGCGTGGGTCTATGAAGTTGTGCTACCGAACGTGTGGCCAGGGCCGCGATCGCGTAGAGGAGAGTGGGCTGGTGAGGAGTGGAAGATTTTGGTCAGTGCGACCGCGTGGGGAGAGACGCGATCGCGTGGGTGTAGAAGGCAAAGCTTCGCGATCGCGTGGGCCATTCCGCGATCATGTAAGGTTAAATGAGGGCTTCCCTAATTTGTGCTCTGCGATCGCGATGAAGAATACCTGGGCAGTATATATTAAAGCCCATCCGCGACCTTTGCCTACTTTTCCACCATTTTTTAACGAGATTAGAGTTTTTGAGAGTTTCTTGAAGAGGGAAATGTTTGTTCTTCATTGAGGTAAGATTTTTGGACTCATTAACTTGATTATATGTGATTAAGGACCAAATTAACAGTGTTTAATTGGAAAAATCAGTGAAAAAAGGAGAAACTAGGGCTTGAGTTTAAGAGACTTTCTAGGGGTGATTTGAGGGGTCATCTGGACTCCGATTTCAGTGTTCTTTATATGTATAGACTCGTGAGATGATGAGAATCGTTTTGGTATAAATTTTGTCAAGTTCCGAGACGTGAGACCAGGGGTCGGGTTTTGGCTAATTTCGGGAATTGTGCATAAAGTTGATATTTTTCTTTTGGGTTTCATCCCCCTAGCATATCTTGATGCGAAAAATCTGAACTTGATAGATTTGGAGCACTGAGAAGTTGATTTGAGGGGCAAACGTGTTGCGGAGTAGCTTTTCAAGCTAGTATGAGGTAAGTAATGTCTTTAAATCCTATTCTGAGGGTATGAAACCCCGTCTTTACATCCTTTCACGGTTTTGGAGTGACGCACACACTGGATGACGAGTGTGGGGCGTGCACGAATTGGAAATTTGGAAATATGTTCCTTCTGAGGCAGCTATTGAGTTGCGAAACTGCTTTTAAAGCATATGTTAAATAATATTACTATGTTTTGGTATATTTGGGTTGTAAGCCATGTTTGGGGCCTAGTGCCAATCTGTTTTAACCCCTTGGGGGCTATTTTTTGATATTCTCACTATTTGGATCATGATTTTATGCTCAGTCTTTCTTGTTAAATTGTTGACACTCAGATTTGTTGAAATTGTTATTTCTCGAAATGAAGTATTATTTTGGGTCGAGAACCCTGTTTATTTATGGCCCGAGTGGCATGTTGAGAGTGTGTGACTGAGTGAGGTAGAGGGATAATATTGTGAGGATGTTTATGATATGAGTGAGACCGAGGGACAATATTGTGAGAATGTTTATGATATGAGAGAGGCTGAGTGCCTGAGTGACTGATGCCATGAATTGGCTTGTTTATAGGCTTGGGCTGCAGGAGCCCCTCCGGAGTCTGTACACACCCCCAGTGAGCGCAGGTACCTACTGAGTGCGAGTGCCGAGTTCCGTGTGATGAGTGATTGGGAGGCATGAGTGATAGTGAGGTTGCCCGAGGGGCTGATGCTGAGTGACTGTGAGGTGCTGAGGAATTGATTATGAGTCATGATTTTGCCCGATGGGCGGTTTAAAATGATATTTTGCTGAGCTTTTGATTATAATTCACTTCATCTTTCATACTGATATTTTTGGGGAGTTTTACTGAGAAATATTGGAAAATATACTTGTTCAAAGGATTTTTTTACAAAAATTAGTTTTCAAACATATGTACTAAATGTATACTTTATTGAGACTCAAGATTTTACTATTTGTGGATTGGTGTTTTGTTGTTGTGTGTTTCTTATCTTCAGACTTGGTTTATTTTCATTACTACTGAGTTGACGTACTCATCATTACTCCCTGCACCTCTGTGTGCAGATCCAGGTGCTGGTTCTAACCAGTAGTTATATGTGATCGTTCGGCGTCCGCTTTTGGAATTTCGAGGTAGCCGTCCAGCGTCCACAGCTTCTTCATTCCCTTCCTTCATTTATTATTTAGTATTTTGTTCTAAGACAGTGTATTATGACATTAGCAGTGTTAGTCTTATTCTTAGATGCTCGTGATCAGTTGACTCCAATTTTGGGAGATGGTTTTAGACTGGTGGATTATATTATGCTTTGTTAAAGACTTAGAGAAATTTTATACTTGCTATGGAATATTATTAATGATTTTGAGAAATTTTATTAAAGGAAATGTGTAGTTATGTGATAGTGGCTTGCCTAATTCCACGATAGGCGCCATGACGACCTGTTAGGATTTGGGGTCGTGACAGGGGGGCAGGGGAGTGGGGGTGCAGGAAAAAAAAACAGAAATTTATAAATTACAATAAAAATTTTTGTGTGCAGGAGTGGGGGTAGGGGGGTGCAAGAAAAAAACATAAATTTTCAAATTAAAACAAAAAATGTAAAAATATTTTTTTGCGTGGTGGGGGTGGGTGGGTGGTGACGAATTTTTTTTTTGGAGAGAAGGCATGGGGCGGAGTTAGGTGGGTGGGTGGGGGGCTATGGGGGGAGGGGTGGTGAGGGTAAGGAATAGGATGTGGAAGGTTGAGAAGGAGTTTTGAAAAATGTTTTCCCTTTTCTTGATGAGGAAAATATTTTCCAAAAAATTTAAGCCAACCAAACATGGGAAAATTGAAAAATATTTTCCTTCATACCAAACACACCAATAGTCTAACAATATTTACACAAAATCAAGCAATTTAATCTTAGTGGTTAAAAATGAAAGGCTGAAAGACATGCATTGATTTTTGTAAAAATTACACGGGCTAGCCTGTTTTCGGATTGGATATTCAAAATAGCCAGCATTTGTCAAGTCATTGAAAAATAATCACTATTTTGCTGTAACAGTGACCGATTCAACATAATATACTGGAGTTCGGTGCACCTGTGTATGAACTTCCAGCATATTATGCTGGAACTCCAACACGCAGAAAGTTCCAGCATAATATACTGGAGATTCGAGCACCTGTGTATGAACTTCCAGCATATTATGCTGAACCGGTATACTTTGCTGGACTCAAGTATATTTTACTAGAGTATTTTTCAATTTTTGAACAGTGTTTTCGTTCAGATTATCTTTACATAAAAAGTTACTAAATTTCGATTACTTTTGAAACTATGACTATTTTTGAATTTCTCCTATTATTTTTGCTCGTATTGATTTGATATAACCACTAAGTGAGAAAAAAGACACGTTTTAGTAACAATATGAATTAATATTTCTACTTGATTTGCTAGCCTCGTGAGTTTTTTTTTTTTTTAAATTTTTTTAAAAAACAAGCTTCATGCTAATTGTCACTTCAATATTAACTTGAGCTGGCAATGAATATCCTATTTAGGATAAATATTATTGTATTTGAAATAATTAATTAGCAGTTTAAGATGCTTACTCAAGTATATATACTCCTTAATTTGGAATTATTTGCAAATTATAAGTGATTGATAGTTACCATTTAATATGCAGAAGAAATAGATAAGTAACTCAAATATAGGTTAATTACTTTATTTAACAAAATGAAAATAACTTGGTGTATAGAAATGGATAATAGGAAGTGGGGACAAAATATTCTTGTTTTGAATGTACAAAATATTATCGAATCAAATCAGAATTAATTAACTTGATTATAGCTTCTAAACAAACATTTTCCTGATTTAGCAGTGAAATTATTTAAACAAACTGCTATCTTTTTAAGAAACTGAAATGTGATTTCTGTAATTAAAGAAAGACTTAGAATTTGCACTAAATTAAATTAAATATATCATTTTCAACTTCAATTAATAAACGAGTACTTAAAAATACGATGTTAATTTTCTGTACACTTACATTATACACTTATATCATCGGGTTAAGGTGACTTACAATAACAAATAATTGTGCAAGTGTTAATCTATAAAACAAAATAAACATGTCATAGATACCCGATTAACTTCGGAGGTGTAGCCAGGATTTGTAGTTTATGATTTTTGAATTTGGCATGGAAATTATAGCTCGTCTTACAGCTTGTTTGGATGGTTGTTACATATCGTTTCATAATATATCGCATTGTATTGTATTGTACTGTATTGTATTGCTTGATAAATACAATATTTGGATATATTATATCGTTTGACGTCGTTTCATGATGTCACGTGCCAGCAATATGAACTTGTAATACTATAAACAAAAATTATGATATGGGGTAAAATTATTATATGAAAATAAGGATAAATAATAAAATAAAATTATTTAATTATAATGAAGGGTGAGATTGATAGAAAAAGACAAGGTAACGACGCGATCACACCAAATTGATTGTTAGATAAAGAGGTATATTTCGTCGTTAACATTCAAAACAAACATCGTATTTAAAGTAACAATATGATACGATCCAATATGTAACAACCATCCAAACAAGTTGTTAGTCACTAGGTTTACAGTTAAATATTTATACATATTTGATGAATTTTTTAGTACAAATATAATGTCTATGCAAAAGTGACTGAATTCTGCCGAACGCTCGCCTAATAAGCTAGCTTCGCCTTTGATTAAAATACACCATTGTGTGAAATTGAAAATAATATTTATTTTGAGTGTACATAAATTAAATCCTAAACAAGATAATTAAGAAGTCCAAACACTTTGCTTGTTAGGTAAAGAGTCACCATATTATGTTTCATTTATTTTCTATAGTTAATACTACAATTTCTTTCACACCATAAAAAGAAGGAAAGTTAATTAACCACTAATAATTCATGCAGTCGTGTTCATATGGAATTTCCACCCCTTTTCTGCTGAGATTTGAGTTGTAATAAATTTGATTTATTGTTCAAAAACAACAAAAAATTTCACATGGGAAGAGAAGCCAATAAACAAAACTAACTTCCATAGAAAGCTTGATTGTGTTGGGGGTGTGAGGTGATAATACTTATTCGCATCGGGAGTTTACACTTAATTATTGTATTTTCTGTCGGGCTTTAAGTTTGATGTAGCTTAATTTTAAGTTTGGTGTAGCTTAAAGAGGGTGAATGGAAAATAGAGAGAAAATGAAATATTTGAGTTTCCTGGCAAAGGGACATTAAGAAAAGACTTTTGATGGGTATATATACAACTGCTCTTCTTCTAGCTCTTAAAGTTGCTCGGCTTTAGCTTCGGCTTCGGATTTGGATTTGGATCTGGTCAAAGATCGATTGATTAATCTTTTTGGACAAAATTTCTTTCTTTTAATTAATTAATTAACGAAAATCAATCCGGAATAACCCTTGACCCGCGACCCGGTCCGGTCCGGTCCGTTTTTTCTCCCGAATTATTTTAAATCCGTTTTATGTTTATTCCCGCAATATTCTCACCTGTTCCAACAACTATGGTTGTTTTGAAAGGTTGCAAACCTTTTCAGAATCGGTGCCAAATTGGCTATAAATATACCTTGAATCCCAGATTTTTTACTTACTAAATTTTCTGATTATCTTCTTCTTCTTCTGCATAATATGTTTTAGTGTATTTTATGACCATTGAGGGGTTCACCGTTCACCAGAGTTTTTGGTACCAATACACTGGTGAGTTAAATCGTTCTATCCTGGGAGGATAATATTCCAACACCTCGGGTACTTGAGGGGAATAATTTCCTTAAGGACACACTGTGCATTCAGTGAGCTCGATTTATTCCTATATGTTTTCCAGAATTTATTTCGTTAAACTAGTGTTACTAACTTTCTGTTTCTTTTTATATTTCAGAAAGTTTAATGGTTTAGTTGTTTATTACAGCAATACCGTTTTAATAACACCTCCTTTTCAAAATTGTGAGGATTATAGTTTTCTTGAGCCAAGGATCTATCGGAAACAACTTCTATCTATCTTCACAAAGTAGGGTTAAGTCCAAACACCACTTGGGATTATATATATATTGGGTATGTTATTGTTGTTTAATTTTTATACTTAACTAAACAATTAATCTTAAATTCAACAAATCAAAGCAGAATTGCATATCAATTAATCTTGGTTAAGCGATTAAAAATGTATATGCAAGATGTATGTCTTATTATATTTATTGACTTGGTGTAGACACACTATACATGTAAATTTTTACATGTGTGTAGGGTTGTGGAGAGTGAGTTCAAAGATAACACGGAAAGTCTTTTGACAATTCAAGAAGCTTCTCTAAGGCAAAAAAAATTAAACGTCAATGTTTTAATTTGTTGCAGTAGATTAGTAGAAAGGAGAGAATTGGATTAACGGTAAAATTATTTTCGTGTGATTAATAGGTTTCGAGTTTAAACCATGAAAGTAATTATTAATATTTTCATTAGGGTAAGTTTGTGTCACACTCTTTGGGGTGCGGTCCTTACCTGTGTCATGCGTCATAAATGGCGCGCGATATATTGTGCACCGGACTGCTCTTTGTAATAGATTTTAGTTAACACTTTTACCATATCATCGGCTTTTTTGTTTACTACAAATATTTACTTATAATTATCTTATAAGTGAGTTTATATAAATAATTTTTAGATCATATATGAATAAAATTTAACTAGTGTTTGGACATAGATTTGATATAAACGTGAAAATTTGAGCTTTCGAAGATGAGATAAAAATAATTTTTGAAAATTGAAATTGTATTTGGACATGCATCTTACTTGAAAAGAATTTGAAGTTTTGTGAGTAGAAAACTTCAAAAACTACTCTAGAGCTGTTTCTGAAATTTGAAAATTTTATTTTCAAAATCCGCCAAATTTAAAATGGTCAAAATTTATAAACAAATAAATATTTTGAAAATAAAATTAAAAAAAAAGAATTCCTAAATTTTATGGCCAAACGTGAGCTTGAACTCTGGTGAAGATGAAGAACAAATACTAAGGCAAAGTAATAAAAACAAATATATCCCGGAAAGATATATCAAACAAAAAATGAAGGGACAAAGGAAAAGAAAAGGAAAGAGCCACAAAATTTAACAAAAACAAAACATGACTGACAAAGCACAACAATATTATTTGGATAATACTATCATTAAGCATTATGAGCAGTGCAGATTAATTAATAGTGATGCTAATTAATGACACTGTCTTGACAATTATATTGGATGAATTAGGAAAATATTATTAGGAAAATATTATTAGGAAAATAATCTCAACGAGGTTAAATTTTTATGCCATTAATACGTGTCGATCATCAGAAAGTTCTCGCCACTATCAAAGAATATACAATCAGACATCTCTATAACAGTATCGCTATAGAATATTCATTTACTATAAAAGTTAAGTTTTTATTGAACCAATTTTCATTCTATGTAATAATATATGGTCTTTATTAGGGGTGTAAATGGACCGGGTGGGTTCGGTTTTTATCAAACCAAACCAATTATATTTGTTTGGATTGGTTCGATTTTGTCGGATTTTTCATAAATTTTTTTGTTACATGAATATTATTCCAATCTTACTTTGTTAAAGTTATAGATAAAGTTTTGATAAGTGAATATATATTTAGTAAATATTGAAAAAATGGACAAACATATGATCTATTAAAATATTCTAATAGGAGAATTTTCTTAATGATACATGATAGTTATTTTCTTAGTCGTGTAACAATAATTTTTGTTAATGTACGCTTTCTAGGTTAACACATTAGAGGACCCCAAATATCTCAATATTTTTTAAAGAAAATTCAATATAAAGTCTTAAAAATATATATATAAATTATATATTTATATGCCGGTTCGCTTCGGGCTTTTTATACTGAATACCAAACCAAGTCAAACCAAATCTAGTTGGGGTTTTTAATCGGTTTGATTTGATTTTTCAGTTTGGGGCGGTTTTCCGGTTCGATTTGAACACCCCTAGTCTTTATAGTAGCAAGTTGCTATACTATCCAACAAATCTAGGACAAAAAAGATTATTATAGAGAAATTTGACTGTAGTAGAATAAATAGGATTTAACCAAAGATCTCTTGCGAGTATTGTCTAGAAATGAAAAAATTTGGTAGTGAATGCTTTTCCGTTATAAGAGATTTATTAATTAATCGGACTAATGAATTCTGAATATCAAATGATTATAATTAACAATAATATAGAGTTGTCGCCGTTGGGGTGTTGAAAAATTCTACTATATAATATATCTCTATGTTGAGACCAGCAAGATTACTTAATTATATCTGCTTATTATATAAGCAAGGATCTAGGGAGTCAACAATAAAGTCCCATATTATGATATTTAATGTTTACAATATTCAAATACTTGAATCATAATTAAATTTTTGGGGACGGTCTAGTGGTTCATTAAAAGACTATAATTCAAATTACGTGCCTTGAGTTTGGTCGGTACTAGTTATGAGATGGTGAATAGTGGTAGTTGATCGTGATGGTCGTGCAATAGTGATTAGTGGTTGTGATGGTAGATGAAGGTGGCTAGTAGTGATAGTCGTGCAGTGATGACTTTTGTGATTATAGTAATAAGGCGATGACCGGTAATAAGGGCGTTTAAATCGAACCGGATAATCGCACCAAATCGAAAATAACTATCATGTATTACCAAAAAAATTCTTCCATTAGAATGTTTTAATAGATCATATATTTGTTAATTTTATCAATGTTTACTAAACATATATTCACTTATCAAAACTTTATCTACAACTTTAACAAAGTAAGATTGGAATAATATTCATGTAATAAAAAAAATCGAAAATCCAAAAACCCGACAAAACCGAACCAATCCAACCGATATAATTGGTTTGGTTTGGTTTTGATAAAAACCGAACCAATCCAGTCCATGTACACCCCTAGCTGGTAATACAATGTGCCGTAACTTCTCCTAAGTGTCAGTGGCACATAAATAACTCATGCGGCGCTCGTAATCCTGCCTCACTACAAGCCAGCCTTCTATTATCCGAAGTTGCTTGGCTGATGAGCTTAAAGTTACTTATTATTTATGCCTACTTTACGTCTTTGTTTTGGCTGATCCGATAGAGATTTGATCGGATTTGGGTCTAATATATTGTCTTTTAGTGCAGGTGATGTAGGGGGGATCAATGGACGAATAGTGCACTTCGAGGGAGAAAAAAGAGTTGAGCAGGAGGAAAACCCAGGTGCGCGACCTCGCACGAGTGACCCCCACCGTGCACCCGAGCGTGCAAGTGACACAGAGTTTTTTCAGAGGTGCGCGACCATGAGCGCGTTCACACCTCCAGGTACGCGGCCGCGCACGTCCACCTTCGGGAATTGACCTAGGCCTATTTTTGTAAATTTGGAGGCGGCCCTTTTTGACCTATATAAAGCCTAGCTCGTCTCAAAACAAGGCATCTCGGATTTTGGAGCAATCTTTGGAGAGATGAAGGCAAGGAAACAACTGGGACTCTAAATACTTCATCAAATTCATTCAATACGAAAGTTTGTTTGATTTTGAGAATTGTAGTATCTTCTTATTTTTGTAATACTCTTGTGATAAACAACTTCTCCACTATGGAGTAATCATTCTTAGGGTCATTGACGGATATTGTGATTTGACTATTGTTTTGGGGTTTGCTTTCTGTTAGTTGCCTGAATTCGTTGAATGAGTTATTAATTGAATGGCAAAGCCAATTGTGATTTTACTTTAATCGAAAGAGAAGTATTGCTGCAATTTGCATTATGTTATCTTGTTTGGGTTGATTTTACGCCTCTCATAGGTAACCGAAAGAGCTTGGAGAGTTATCAATTGACCCAATTTGGAGAAATAATCGAGAGACGTTCTTCGTAATATCATTCATTCAATGTATTTTTGCATATGTTCATAGGACTTGTCATTAGGTTAACGGACTCTCATTCATTCAGAAGAGAATTCGAATCTTTAAGATAGCCTAATCATCTGTTGAAATCGAAAGAGTCAATAAAAACTAAAAGTGAACTTAGCATAGAGTTACCCAGAATAATAGTTGATCACATATCTTTTCATAACCCTTACTTCTCATCATGATATTCAATCGTTGCTACTTAGTCACTAAATTTCCATTATTTTCTCACAATCTATAATCTTATTTTTTATATTAGTCGGCAATAACTTAAATCAAAGGTTTATTTTCTTGGATAGTGTTAAGCTGGGGATTTATTACAACATTATTTAAACCAATCCATGTGGAAACGATTTAACACTATACTATCTTTAACTAGCGAGCCTAAGTTTTATTCAGAGGCAAACCCAATGAAGATCCCAACAACCATTTGATGAACTTTGACGAAATTATGAACACATTTCGCTATAATGGAGCATCACTTGATGCCATCCACCTCAGAGCCTTCCCTTTCTTACTTAAGGATGATGCAAAGCAGTGGTTGAGAAATCTATCCACATGGTCAATCCGTACATGGGAGGAGATGACTACCAAGTTCTTACAAAAATATTTCTCTGCTTCTAAGACTGGACGGATGAGGAAGGAGATTCACAATTTCAGCCAAGGCGAAGGCGGGACAATGTTCAAGGCATGGAAAAGATTTAAGGAGCTATTGTAAAGGTTCCCTCATAACGAAATGGAGCAATGGATGCAACTCCAAGATTTTTGGGATGGGTTAAACCCGTCATCAAAGAGATTGCTGAATAGTGCGGTTGCAGGCCTTCTGATGAAGAAAACTCCAGAAGAGATTGTCACACTTTTGAATTAACTATCTGAAGGACAGAATAATGGTCCACTGACCAAGGGGATCGCAAAAGATCAGCAGGGGTGCACCAAGTAGAATTGTCTGTAGCAATGCATGCCCAAATTGAAGCTATGTCTAAGGACATCAAGCAACTGACATTAGATCAGGTGCAAATCAACCACAAGCGGGATGTGACATATGTGGATTGCGACACCCTACTCATAAGTGTCAAGCCTCAATTGAGGAAGAGAATGATGTCGGAAACTATAATTTTAATGCAATGGGTTAGCGACACCCCGACTTTTCATGGAGTTCACCTCGGGGTACTGCAAATGCATGGAAACAAAACAACCCCATATCTCAGGGACAAGGAGCTTTTGGTTTTATGAATCACCCGCGGCAACAGTTTCAGCCTCAATAGTCCAATTAGTCTAGCCTAGAAGATCTAATGAGGGCCTTCTTTGTGAAAACTGATTAAAGATTTCAAGTACAAGGGGCATCAACTCGAAATTTAGAGAAGCAAGTGAGACATTTTGAAACGATAGTATCTGAGAGGGTTCCAGGAACTCTCCCTGCTAATACTGAAAGAAATCCCAAAGAAACAGTGAATGTTGTAACTTTGAGAAGTTGGAAAGTGTTGAAAGATCTCACCCCAATTCAAAAAGATATGAGACTTGAAAAAGAAAGTGGGGAGTAGCTGAAAAGTGATGTTGATAAGAAGAAGAAAGGCCAGATAGAAGCTGAGAAAAAGAAGAAGGAATAAAACACGAGAAGGGAGGAAACGGAGGAGACCAAGCATATGTCTGCTTTACCTTTCCCCCAAAATCTAAATAGAGAAAAGTTGGACGAGCTTTTTGAGAGATTTCTGGATGTGCTGAAACATGTTCATGTAAGCTTACCATACACATAACTTCTCTCACAAATGTCTGCATATGCTAAATTCTTGAAAGAGATCCTTGCGAAGAAGAGGAAGATAGTGGCGACCTTAGTGGTCAAGCTGAACGAGTTGCAGCGCGATATTGCAAAATAAACTCCCACAAAAGTGTGGAGATCCAGGGAGTTTTACTATACTTTTCTCTTTACGAACTATTAATTTTCTTAAATCCTTATATGATTCGGGTGCCTCAATTAATTTAATGCCTCTATCTATCTAGAGGAATTTGGAGGAGATTGGAAAGATAAGGTATGCTCCCGTATCTTTGCAGCTGGAAGACCAAACGACTATAATGCCCGAGGGGATAGTGGAAGATGTGTTAGCTCAGGTGAGTAAGTTCGAATTTCCTGTGGATTTTATAGTGGTAAATATGGAGGAAAACAAGGAAGTCTCGTCGTCCTAGGAAGACCATTCTTAGCGACAGGAAGATCTATATTAGATATACAAGATATAAAACTTATGCTTATAGTGGGTGAGGAGACTATGACTTTTAAGATGGATGTAGCAAAGGGGAAACAAAAGGACAAACCAGCTGCGAGTGTTTGGTGGAAAGTAAAGGGCTCGAAAGAGAAGGCTACGGTAAGCAAGAAAGATAAGTGTGAGGTGTACCCAAAGAAGGCGGAGAAGAAGTTATCTGCATGGATGTGGGCATTAGTTCGGGCGCGAAGAATGGAGCTCCACTTCGACTCAGACCCCGACTAGATGTTCAGGAAAGTTTTCTTCACCTTTGCATTTTAATTTTGTGACATGGGGACATTCCACTTGTCAAGTGTTGGGGTGGGGGGTAGTGTAAATCGCATTGTTTACTTTGCTTTCTTATTCAAAATAAATCCAAAAATATTTTCTTATTTGTTTAGGATAACTTCTTCACTTGCTTCCATGGGTTTCTTGTTTGGTTCCTTACCATGGTCGTAATATTTTGAACCAGACACCTTTTAGAGTAGATTTTTATTATTTCTTTGTTTTTTATTTTTGAAAAGTTTCTTGTTGTTGGCAAAGTTAACTGTGCCTGACTGATGGAATGCATGATCATGCACTTGTAAGTTAGAGAGACCATTAGTGACTACGGTCTAAATTGTGTGCCTATCCGAGACACTATGTGGGGTGAGCCAAATGTTTGCTTAGTGATCATGCCTAACAAGGTCTAGAGATCTTGGCTTGGTTGTGACTCTAGGCAAAATCTTAGGTAATAGCCAAGTTTGGAGATGATCGTAGGCCTTCTTTAATAGCTTCTTGTTTATTCGACTACTTTGAACCTTCCTGATAACTGATAATTTATCCCTAGTCAACCTAGTTGAGCCTAATTCCCTCTTTCTTTGGCAACCACAGTATGACCTGAACCTGTAGACATCCCTAAACACTTGAGTGCCTTGTGTGTAATGCTAAAAGATGAAGAGATATAAGTGTGGGGGGTGGGGGGTGGCTTTGAGTGGAACCAATGTTAAGTAGGAAAAAAAAGTGTAGCATCATGAATGTATGTGAGGTACAAGAGCATGGGGTTATGACAAAAATGAAAAGAAAAGAATAAAAAAGAAGAAAAAAAAGGAAATTGTTTTTCTCATGTTGCGTAAGGAATGAAAGTGAATATTACCATGCTGATGTAAAATACTTGTATGTTGTGCTTAAAGAATTGAGAACTAGGGTGTGCTTTTGAATGGGGAGTTCGTGGATAATTGTTAATGAAAAAAGAGTAGGATAAGTATGAAGTTGTTGGTATTAAAGTGCTTAGAGATGTGTAGATACTCTTATATAGATTATATTCAACCCATCCCATAGACTACATTACAACCAAATACAAAGTCCTACATGATCTAGATGGGGTTGTTCTTACATTAGCAGAGTTACATGATAGCCAAGCTAATGGTACTTTGGAAAGAATGAGTCACTTCTTTGGGAGGGCGAACGATTGTTGTGTATTGCCCGAGGCTGTTAATTGCAATTGGTGTGTGAATGGGCATTGTCTCTTTCTTGTGAGGTGTATCGAGGATTTGGTGCTAATTTGACCACAACACTAGTGGAATGTTATAACCAAGGTTGAGGTTGAATGTGACCCCAAGATGGTATCAAGTAGATTTAGCCAGCTACTTGTCTAAAGTGGTTGCAGTATTAGGAGCATTTTCATTTTAGATTTGCTAGGAACGAGCAAAAGCTAAGTGTGGGGGCGTTTGATGAGCTAAAAGTTACTTATTATTTATGCCCACTTTGCGTCTTTTTTTTGGCTGATCCAATAGAGATTTGATCGGATTTGGGTCTAATATATTGTCTTTTAGTGCAGGTGATGTAGGGGGGATCAATGGACGAATAGTGCACTTCGAGGGAGAAAACAAAGTTGAGTAGGAGGAAAACCCAGGTGCGCGACCTCGCACGAGTGACCCCCACCATGCACCCGAGCGTGCAAGTGACACAAAGTTTTTCCAGAGGTGCGCGACCATGAGCGCGGTCACACCTCCAGGTACGCGGCCATGTCCACCTTCGGGAATTGACCTAGGCCTATTTTTGTAAATTTGGAGGCGGCCCTTTTTGACCTATATAAAGCCTAGCTCGTCTCAAAACAAGGCATCTCGGATTTTGGAGCAACCTTTGGAGAGATGAAGACAAGGAAACAATTGGGACTCTAAATACTTCATCCAATTCATTCAATACGAAAGTTTGTTTGATTTTGAGAATTGTAGTGTCTTCTTGTTCTTGTAATACTCTTGTGATAAACAACTTCTCCACTATGGAGTAATCATTCTTAGGATCATTGACGGATATTGTGATTTGACTATTGTTTTGGGGTTTGCTTTCTGTTAGTTGCTTGATTTCGTTGAATGTGTTATTAATTGAATGGCAAAGCCAATTGTGATTTTACTTTAATCGAAAGAGAAGTATTGCTGCAATTTGCATTATGTTATCTTGTTTGGGTTGATTTTACGCATCTCATAGGTAATCAAAAGAGCTTGGAGAGTTATCAATTGACCCAATTTGGAGAAATAATCGAGAGACGTTCTTCGAAATATCATTCATTCAATGTATTTTTGCATATGCTCATAGAACCTGTCATTAGGTTAACGGACTCTCATTCATTCAGAAGAGAATTCGAATCTTTAAGATAGCCTAATCATCTGTTGAAATCGATAGAGTCAATAAAAACTAAAAGTGAACTTAGCATAGAGTTACCCAGAATAATAGTTGATCACATATCTTTTCATAACCCTTACTTCTCATCATGATATTCAATCGTTTCTACTTAGTCACTAAATTTCCATTATTTTCTCACAATCTATAATCTTATTTTTTATATTAGTCCGCAATAACTTAAATCAAAGGTTTATTTCTTGGATAGTGTTAAGCTGAAGATTTATTAGAACATTATTTAAACCAATTCATGTGGAGACGATTTAACACTATACTATCTTTAACTAGCGAGCCTAAGTTTTATACACCGATTTTGCGCTCGTCATTGGCACGACCTTGTGTCTATGCCGAAGCTTGCCTTAGAGGTTTAGCTTCTCTTGTGCCACCAATTTGACGTTAAGGTTTCAATGTCTTGTTGCTATATTCATGTTGACATATTCGTGCGGCACATTTATATTCAAACTTCCATTAAAGGATAACAAAAGCATAGTCCATTTGTTCCCTTCCTAAGACTGAAAAAGAAAATCAAAAAGAAAAAGAAGTTCAATGAGATTTGTACAGAATTGCTTGTTACTCCTGCTTGGCTGCTCCCTTTGTTTTATAGTTTTGATTTATAGCTAGTTCTACAAGTGGTGGACCTGAAAAATTATAAATAGGTTAAATTTTTTTTTGTTATGCATATATTATATGTTAAATTCTCTTAATTTCTTTGTATACTTACTTTTTTATATTTTAACACTCCTCAGTAAAAATTTGACTTTCTCCCTTTACCCATAAATAATGGAGTACAAATCTACAGGATCGAGGGGAAGTGTGGAAACACTATAGATCCTCTTAATTTGGGAGGGAAAAAAGAAACTTCTACAGGAACCATTAATAGTGTAAAAATAGCATGGGCTAGCCAGTTTTTGGACTGATAATTCAAAAATAGCCAGCGTTTGCAAAGTCACTAAAAAATAGCGACTATTTTGCTCAACACGGACCGGTCCAGCATAATATACTGGAGATTGGTGCACCTGTGTATGAACTTCCAGCATATTATGTTGGAACTCCAACACGCGGAAAGTTTCAGCATAATATACTGGAGATTGGAGCACCTGCGTATGAACTTCCAACATATTATGCTGGACCGGTATATTATACCCGAACTTCAGGATATAATATCTTGGAGTTCCAGTACATTATACTGGAACTTCAGTATAATATGTTGGAGTTCCAGTATATTATGGTGGAATATTTTTCGAATTTTGAACAGTGTTTCCGTTCAGATTTTTCTTTATATAAAAAGTGACTATATTTCGATTACTTTTAAAACTGTGTCTGTTTATCACACTTATAAATCTGACTATTTTTTAATTTCTCCGTTTTTAAATTTGAAAGAAGATAATCAAATGGGACCATGCCTTCTTCTTTTTTTCCAAAATAGAAGTAGCCATCGCAATTTACACCTTTCAATATGATTGTCACTTTCTGAAATACTAGAAAATGATGATTTTCCTAACGTAACAGACTCTCATTTGTTGGAGTTTTTATGTTACAAACGAGGGTTTTTAGGATCCTTTTAATTTTCAACTTCTAAATTTACTAAGACAACTCATAGGTTGGAGTTTTCTTTAAAATCTCACCTTATTCTAATATTGATATAGTTTACACCTATCTCCTTTTTTTTAACCTTTTTATTTACATTCCTCTTTTACCTTCTTAATTTTCATTATGTTAACTAGGAGTTTTTGAAGGCGAGTCTTAGAGTAACGGTAAAGTTGTCTCTCTCTGAGCTATATGTTTTTGGATGGTTGTTACGTATCGTTTCATAATGTATCGTATCGTACTGTATTGTATTGTACTGATCATTTGATAAATATAATGTTTGGAAAGATTGTGTTGTTTGTCATCGTTTCATGATATCACGCATGAAGAATAAACATGCAATATTATAAAGAAAAATTATGATACATGGTAAAATTATTATATAAAAAGGTAGGGTAAATGATAAAATAAAATTATTAATAATAATGAAGGGTGAGATTGAGAGAAAAAGACAAGGTAACGACGCGACCACACCAAATCGGTTGTTACATAAAAGTGGCACATCGTTATGTAAAGACGGATTTAATGATACGATACAATAAAATTTAAGTAACAATCAAAACAAACATCGTATTTAAAGTAACAATACGATACAATACAATGAGCTACAACATATTCACTTAATACGTATAAGTAGTTTATTTAGAAGCGAGTAATTTATTTTTTTAGAATCTAGAACTCTTAAACTTAAAATATTAACTCCGCCTAGAAGATTTTCTTCATTCAGCTTAAGAAAGTAATTAATCTTTTTTTTTTAATTTTCTTGTTTATTGTTTTAACATTTACATATACAAGTCATTAACTGTATTCACACGGTCTTATACACGTCATTTTACTATAGCTAGTAACTATAGGGTTAATTTAAAGTGCTAGATTTTACTAATATTCTTGATAATGATTGCATGTATGATGCTAGCACAATTATTAAAATAATTTATTTGTTTTTAAAATAAACCATACTTAATGCTAATGGTACAATTAAAGAAAGAAAATAGTGTGGTGAAAGAAGAAAAAGAAGAGCTAAAGCACTATAATTGGACCCCATAATATGTCTCCTCAGTGCCACCATTATTGATTTCAATTCTTCTCCATTTCACTTCTTCTCCTCTCTCTTTCTCTCTTCCTCCATTACATTCTCACACACACAAAAAAAAGGGAAAAAAAAGAAAAAAATTGTTACCTTAGTAGTACAACTAGTACTAAGATGCTTCTTTTCGATCTGTATACAAGCAGTTAAGCGCGAAGTTTTCTGAGTAAAAAAGCTCGTTCTTGTCAATATAGGATTGTCGTTCATTCTGCTACCTTTCAAACTATGATGTCATCATCAAATGAGAAAATAAGAGAAGTAGGAGAAGGATCATCGTCAAGATCATCATCATCAGGTGGCGCTATTACTATAGCACGACCTGATCATCATCATCATCACCAGCCACCACTATCACCGCCACAATTGAGTCGATACGAGTCACAAAAACGTCGCGATTGGAACACTTTCGGACAATACTTGAAAAATCAAAGACCCCCGGTTCCACTACCAAACTGCAACTACAACCATGTGTTAGATTTTCTTCGATACCTCGACCAATTTGGAAAGACTAAGGTTCATTTACATGGTTGTCTATTTTTCGGACAACCCGAACCGCCCGGACCATGTACTTGTCCTCTTAGACAAGCATGGGGAAGTCTTGATGCTTTAATTGGAAGACTTAGAGCTGCTTATGAAGAAAATGGTGGTTTACAAGAGAGTAATCCATTTGCAAGTGGTGCAATAAGAGTTTATTTAAGAGAAGTAAGAGATTCTCAAGCAAAAGCAAGAGGAATTCCTTATAAGAAGAAGAAAAAGAAAAGAAATATTCAAATTAAGACTAGTAAGACTGTTGTTGCTGCTGGTGCTGGTGCTGGTGCTGGTGTTGTTGCGACCTTTCAGTTACAATCTTCTTGATTGTTAAAAAAGGGTAAGATTAAATTTTAAGCTTTTAAAATAAGAGGGTTGAATTTTTAATTTTTTTAATTTTTCCCTATACTATTAGAAGGTATTTTATGATATGAAAATATGTTAAAATAGTGTTATATAAATTGCGTACTCTGAATTAATTAAGTTATTTAATTTTCTCTATTTTGCTTGAATTCGATTATAGCTAAGATCATTATATGTGGAAAATGTTCATTTAATGAACTCGTGGAGCTTTGTCAGTAAACCCTAAACTAAGTTTTGAGTACGTTAAATAAATTTATATTTCGCGTCAAAAGTATTTTGTTAAGATGAACTCGAAACGGCAAAATTGAATCTTGCTCTCTCTGTAGACATGCATAGTGCAATATTTTGGATTTTTAAATATCTTTGTGAATGCTTTTGTAAAATCTTGTCTCATTTGGGATTCTACGTGATGTTGTAATTAAATTCCATGGCTGGCCATTATGCATAATTTAAGAGATTAAAGGTTATATAGGTAGTAAAATTCAGTATATTAAAAAAATAAAATAGATCCTGCATGTATATATATATATATATATATATATATGTGGAAGTTGTACGTGTCTTTGTTTTTGGTATATGTGTAGCTTAATTTTGCTCCTATTTTATCTATAATAATATTTTATTTACGATTGTATATTTACTTGAGATCAATATAACGATACATAAACTTTAAAATTCTGATTCCGCGCGTGTGTGACAATAGATATATGCATGAGGCCTATCTTTACATTTTTCCTACTCAAAGCTCTATCAGTATTATTTTCGTTCATTTTTGTACATGCTCTACAATTATAAAAAATTGAATTATTTACCTTTTTGATTTATATAAAAAAATTGATCGAACCAAAAAAAGGAAAACTTGGCACAAATTATAAAACTTCCAATATAAATTAATATTAACATTAACTTTTTCTTTCTACAGAGTACTCTATAAATGGCTTCATTAATGATCGATCAATATGTAGAACTTTATAAATTTTCAATAATAGCTAGCCAAAAAAGATCAGACACTCCTCTTTGAGTTCAAGAAGTGAAGAGCCAGGAACAATCATGCCCTTTGTAAATTTTCATAGACATACAACAACAGTGACGTACGTAGAATTTTTCGTAAGTGGTGTTAATATTAGAAAAAATGAACAAATAAAATAATTTACTGTAACAGCAAGCGGTATCACTTTTTTAAATTTATACCCAATATTTTGATTTTATTTATTATTTATGCATTCAAATTACGAAAAAAACGACGAAGCGATGTTACGTGACACCAATTCAGGCAAGGTGTGTACGCCCATGTACAAAAAGAAGTTTAGAATCTAACATGGTGGTCTTCAAATAACTTGTCCATATTAAGAGAGTGATATTCAAATCAATCCTAATCTTCAATGATGTTTTCTCTTTTCTTTATATATCCTTTCTTTTCGAGGTGCTAAGTTAATTGGTATAAAAACTAAAAAAGAAACAAAAAAAAAGTTAAAAGGAAAAATGAAAGGTTAAATGGAATAATAATATTCGTCCAAAACCCGTCAAAGGAAAATGCCACTAGCTAGTTGATCCATTCGGTCTCGGTCGAAGCTTGCGGGTAGCGTGTCACCCTCTCGGGCCTTAATAGATCCGCCTCCGATCATAACCTAATATATATATATATACCAGTTGTATCGCGCTAAGAAATGTAGGAATTTTGGTAAGACTTTGTTGATTGCTGATGGTAGGAATATTTCTTGCTCAGATTATTAAATTTTACACAATTTATACAGTATTATATGTAATATTATGGTAGTGCAGTCAGAGGCGGAGCAAGAATTTAAAATTTATGATTTAGTATTCTAATTCATTTAAGTTACTTGATTCTAAATTAATAACTTGTGCATAATTTAGTAATTTTTTAAGATAATACAGAGTTTGAACAAAAGTTAGTGAATTCAACCGAACCCGTATCGAAAAGGCTAGCTCCGGCCCCGTGCAGTTTTTCTGATTTCAATTTGTTTAATTAAGTTATATACAATGATATTAGGTTCTTCACACCATGAGGTAAAATTGGTGTACAATAAAAAAATCTTTCATAGCAAATCTGATATGGGCAACATAGAAAATAGAGTAATAACTTTTTATAATGTTGTGAATTCGTTTGCGTGTGTCCGTATTTATAATTTAAATCTAAATCTCTTTTTGCACTTTACTCCCACCGGGCCAAAATAAGTGATTTTTTGGGTTTTTTCTTGTGATCCAAAATAAGTAATTTTTTCAGATTTCAAGAATGAATTAATTATTTTTTTTCCACATTGCCCTTGGAGTAAATAGTGTTGGAATATGTATTAGGAGTATTTATGTGGGATAGTAAAAGTTAATATGATCAATTTTATTGCTAATTAATACTAAAAGGTAAATTTCTTAATCTGCATGAAAAGAAACAAAAATCACTTATTTTGAACCTAAGAGAGTAATATTATATCGTGTCATTCATAATATTATTTTCTTCATGCCTTTATGATAGCTATAGACCTTTGATGTGATAAGGCATTAAATTCCAGCATTATTTGTAGTAAAGCTAGGCCCACTCCATAAAGATATTTCTTAATTAAGCAAATCTTTTACGGTAAAAATAGCACAGATTAGTCAGTTTTCGGATTGACCATTTAAAAATAGTTAGTGTTTGTCAAGTCATCAAAAAATAGTCATTATTTTGCTTTAACAGAGACCAATCCAGTATAATATACTGGAGTTCAGTACACCTATGTATGAACTTTTAGCATATTATGCTGGAACTCCAACACGCGAAAAGTTCTAGCATAATATACTGGAGATTCGAGCACCTGTGTATGAACTTCCAAAATATTTTGTTGGGCCGGTATACTTTGCTGGAACTTCAGTATAATATAATGGAGTTCCAGTACACTTATGCTGGAGTATTTTCCGGATTTTGAACAGTATTATCGCTCAAATTTATCTTTACATGAAATGTGGCTAAATTTCGATTACTTTTGAAACTGTGGCTATTTTTGAATGACCGCTTATAAATCTAGCTATTTTTTAATTTCTCCCTCTTTTACCGGGTAAGAACCATTTTAACCCCGAATAGAAAATAACCATGCTCATAAATTACACATGTATTGTTAGGGGTTGTCATGATTTTCTTACCATATTCGATTTTTTTATTTCTTCAAGGAAAGGACAACATATTTACCATAATTGGGTTTTCCTTTTTGTAGAAGGAAACTGTAATTCTTTCATATTTGGCTAGTCCTTTTTCTTGTAGGAAAATGTTTGGACCTCTATAAATTAAGGATCCTTCATTCTCATTCAGTAGCATCCATAATGTAGCCATATGGGGTTTTGAGAGTCTTGTTGAGGGGGAGACTTTACGGGACAAGTGTAGTGTGTCACTTGTATTTTTCTCTTTGTGAGGTTGCTCTCTCGATATTGTGTACTCTCTTTTATATAGTGGATTGCTCGTCTCCGCGGTGGACGTAGGTCAGTTGACCGAACCACGTTAAATGTTTATGTCTCATTTTGTAGATTTCTCTTATATTGTCTGGTTTATTGTCTTTCAAGGTTTGCTTTGCTAGCTTCCGCATGACACCTAACTTTTTCGGTCCTAACATGTATATACCTTAATATTCTTTTGTCCGTTGAATAATTGTTCTGGTTATTTGACGGATTTGAAGATCATTAGCATAAGATTAATCCTTGATATAGAGGAGGGTGTGACGGTCGAGGATTGGGATAGTAGGGTAGTAAGTAATTGATTATTATCGCCTGATATTTCTTTTGCTTCAATTATATTATTTTTCTGATCGTTGTTACTACTTCTTATTTCGTAGTTTGTTATCATAGTTGTTGTATACGGTCAAAATCTTATGCCCCCGATTTTGTAGACTCGATAGGTCGCATCGAGGGTTGAAGTGCGATTAAGATCAAGCTCGGGCTCGAAGGCAGAATAAGAGGCTCGAAGACCTAGGTGCTCGATGAGCATCGGAGTAGAATACGACTTACGCCTAGATAGTGACGTTATAAGTTTGTTACAGAAGGACAAGATTCTCGCCACGTCCCCAAAGATCATGGCGCAAATTCCATAATAGATTTGTACGAATCCGTACTAGGTGGTTACACAGTTATGCCAATAAGATTCTTTACTGTAAATAGAAATGTACCTTATTTAGGGTTTCCCCTCCTATATAAAGGGGACCCCAATCATTTGTAAACATCATTTAATCATTGACAAAGAATATACTCTCTATTTTTCGCTCATTGTTCATCAGAATTGTCCTTAAAACATTATTCTTACTTTATAGTTATTGATTCACCTCGAGGTCACCGAGCTCGACGTCACTACTGCTTAAGTAACAATGATTTGGTTCATTTATTCCTTTCATTTATACGTTATACTTCTTGTCTGTTAATTGGTATTGAACTGAATCATGCATCTTTAAAACCACAAATCAAATTTAATTGTTACTCGTACTTTCAAGGTAAACAGTTTTTGCTTTGCTTTCATTGAGCGGTGAGTCTACCGGAAACATTTTCTATACCTTCACAAAATAGGAGCAAGGTCTACATACATACTATTCTCTCCATATCCCACGTGTAGGAATTATACTGAGTATAATATTGTTATATTGGCACAAAATCAACAATATGGTTGTTTTTTTAAAAGAAAAAGAAAAAATCTTGACCATAAATTAGAATTAGCTATATTTCAATGTAGTTAAGATTTATAGCATTAGTGATTAAGGGATAATTTGCTGGAAAAGAGACCTCTTTAATTAACTAATTAGCAGATGGAAATTGGAGCCATGTATTTGAACATGACATGTTCAATATATTTATAAATTGAAGATCGTTCAGTGTTTCATTCTTGATTGAAGGAGGATAGACAAGAACTTCCAATCTACTTAAAATAATAAATATTTAAGTTTAAGGAACTCCGGCTAGTAAAAAAGGTAGTTCGGTGCATAAGTATTCAGGGCTGCACCCCAAGGGTGTGATTAGACAACTTACGCTAATGCAAGCATTGATGACTGCTTCCATCACTTGAACCCGTAACCTGCATAACTTTACTGTTATTCCACGGTTCTCCTTAGGAACCATTATTAAGGTATGTTGTTTACATAATACACCAAGGGTTGCAGCCTTTTCTCGGGACCTGCGTAAATAAGGGATACATATCAAATCTACCGATTGACCGAGTATAGCCGATATAAGTTCACTACGGAAAGTTCAAAGGAAAACCTACTTATGCAGATGTAATTAATTCTTGCATGTAAAACACACACACGTCCGTGCATTCCTTTATTTTATATCCATTCCCCATTCATGTGGGGGATTGTTGGCCTTTAAGCTTAGTGTAGCTTAATTTTAAGCTTGGTGTAGCTTAAAGAGAGTGAATGAAAAATGGTGGGAAAAGAAATAGAGAGAAGTGAAATTTTGAATTAGTGCACTTTATCCTTCATTGAAAAAAAGAAAGAAAATCTATGTGTATATATATAGAAGCTCTTCTTCTAGCTCTTAAAGAGTTGAGAAGAAGACAAGCCTTGCGACGTCGTCGTCGTCGCTCGCTCGGCTCAGCTTTGGTCAAAAATTGATTGATTAATCTTTTGGACAAAATTTCTTTCAAATTAATTAATTAACGAAAATTTAATCTGGAATAACCCATGACCCGCGACCCGGTCTGGTCTGCTTCTGATTCGAATTCAGATTCGGATTTGAATTGGGTCAAAGATTGATTGATTAATCTTTTTGGACAAAATTCATTTCAAATTATTTAATTAACTAATTAAATTCTTAACGAAAATTCAATCCTGAATAACCCATGACCTTTGACCCGGTCTGGTCCGGTCCGTTTTTCTTTCCCGGATTATTTTAAATCCGTTTTTAATTTTCCCGCAATATTCACACATGTTCCAGCAGCTATGGTTGTTCTGAAAGGTTGCAAAACCTTTTCAGAAACAGTGCAAAATTGGGTATAAATATGCCTTGAATCCCAGAATTTTTACTTACTAAATTTTCTGATCTTTTTCTTCTTCTTCTGCACAAAATATTCCAGTGTGTTTTACGACCATCGAGTTGCCGATCACCAGAGTTTTTGGTACCGATACGCTGGTGAGTTAAATCGTTCTATCCTGGGAGGATATATTCCAAAACCTCGGGTACTTGAGGGGAATAATTTCCTTAAGGACACACTGTGTATTCAGTGGGCTCGGTTTATTTCTATATTGTTTTCAGAATTTATTTTGACGTTCTAGTTCTACTAACTTTCTGTTTCTGTATTTTCAGAAAGTTTACTGTTTTATTTATTTTACAGCAATACAGATTACTAACACTTTGTGCACCAAACTGCCCTTTAATATTTGTTGTATGTGTACTAGATTCTCTTGGTGAGACTCGCACCCCTCCCCCCTCCCCCAAACCCCACCCTACCCCCAACAAAAGTGGAAAAATAATTGAGAACTTACAAAAAGCTTCAAAGGCATTCTAATCGTGTTAAAGAAGGTGATAATCTTAAAAATATTCTCATGGAAGTAACCATAGTTAAATTAAAACAAATGATATTATGTATAATTTTTCGTAGATAAACCTAGAATAAAGCAAAAAGGGAAGAACAATATCAAATAAACTTATGGAGAAAAAGGACCTTTGCCTTGTGAAATATCAAAATAATAATAATAATAATAATAACTATAATAATAAATCTTTTTTAAAAAGCAAGAGACACCATATCTAGAGAATATTAAAAATCTATAGGAGACCCTACTGCTTTTTTCAACTTTATAGAATCTTTCAACTTTTCATTGATAGGGACGATTGACCTTAATTGTAATTAGTCTCCACTAACTAATTACTAATCTTATCTGGTATCTCTTTAAATGTGAAATTTCTTGATTTATTTAAGTCTTAAATAGACTTTATTCTAGCTAAGTAAATAATTAGAGGAGAGATTTGTGATTTCTCGGTACGAATAAAATGACTCGTGTTCACACAAGTGTAGAAACTCTCATTGATGGCGCGCGATTCACCGGCTTAACTATGACGAAAGATTAGGCAGACTCAGATTTGCGACTGTTTATTGGAAATACATGTCTTAGCAAATACATAAGATTATGTAAAGAAGTTGGTGCTTGCTTAACGTGAGAAGGTCAAAAAAGTTGATGACCTGATAACGATCGAGTTTTATGTATATTATTATGTCCAATTAATGAACACAAAAGGGCATGATAATTTACCTCTATTTGATTTTCATGATGATTATTCTAATGCTACAAGGTATTAAAAATCATTTATCTCTAAGAATTTATTAATCAAAAACCTAAAGGTAGATATTGTAATATCATGTATGTTTATGGGGATCTTAAATGTCATCATTTCTTCAGCTTTTTTAGAGATTTGGCAAACCTTAGTCACCCTTTTTGTCTCATTCCTAATTGGCATCATACTATGTTCTTTTGCCACCTTAATTCAAATCAACCTAAAATAACAACATATCTTTTAACTTTTTTAAAAGGTAGAAGACCATGTTTACTTGGAATGTTGAGCCAAGGAGAGCCGACGGTTTATCGAAAATAATAATTCTATCTTTACAAGGTAGGAGTATTTTTAGGGTTTCGGTGGGTTCTTTTAACCAAGTCACTGTCTATAAGTCGCTGGATCATTCTTCAACATGCATGCGGTCAGAACTCTGGCTCCTCCCACTTCTTGGGAGCTTTCGGTTTCATGTTCTATTAAATTTACTCCCCGATGAGTTTTGCGTACACATTACCTTCCCTAAACTCTATTTATAAAATTACACTGAGTTTGATTTTGCCGTATGATATACCAAATATAACTTATACTATATTTAATTCCTCAAGATCTAAACTCCTCCAACTTAGTCTAGCAATCACCCTATTTTATTTTTCATTTTTTTTAAATGTTATTTTAATCAACTTTATGTTCTTTATCATGCTAGATGTACCATATAATAGTGACTTGTCTACGAATAGAGAACAGTAATGAGAGGAATAAGCACTAGATTGTATTGTCCTTTTTTGTCGATAGTTTCATTAATATGATTCTTATATTTTCCTGATCTGAGGGTCTGTCGGAAACAATCTCTCTATCCTCACAAGGTACGGGTAAGGACTGCGTACCCACTACTCTTTCCAGACCCGACGATATGAGATTATACTGGATATATTGTTATTGTTAGAAACAATCACTAGATTAGGGGTCTTTTTATTTGTATATGGTCAAAGCATATGTAAGGCATATATACCTCGTAATAAAAAACTTTAGGCAACAATGACAGGGATCTCTTTGCCCGTTTTACTGTCATATCGAAACCTGTTATATTAATTCTGACTAATTTAGATTCACATCACATACGTGATATAACACTTTATATCAAGAGCTCATATGGAGAAGTTACTCACACCAGATAGTATACCAAACAAATAGATATATGATATGTGTTTGTACATAAATTTCTATCACTTACCTATGATTGATTAATCATATTCTTGATTAATTATGTCATGTTGGAGAAATTACAAGTAATTACAGTTAAAAAATAAGACGAAGAAAAAAAAAAATTATCAGGTTGAAGTGCGCATATCTCGCTCTCTTGAAGGAGATTCAAACCCACTACAAGAGCTCATATGTGAGACATTTGGTTAATATGGAGGAGTTTCAACGGTAAAAACTTACAACGGATGTTTATACCAAACTAATGATATGAAGTGCAACAGTTAACTGTATATCTAGGGGTAAACGCTTTAGCTACAATATTTTTTTCGTAACAAAAAGTAGCGTAACCAAAAATTAGCTACAGATTTAATATGTGTTGTGGATAAGGACTAATATTTATTGTTACGAATTTTTTTTGTATTGTAGCAATACTATTTTCTTTTATAAAAAGAAATTGAAAACAATATTTGGTTATAAAAAGTGACCAATTTTTGGGCAGTTTTTGTAGATGAATTTAAAAGAAAGGTTAACTACGATGCTATACACATTAAAACAATACTCTAAGAGCAAAGATTAATAGGTCAGTATAAGAGTTGAAAAGAGTAAGGGAAAAAAAAGAGGTCTCAGTAAGTCGCTTTTCTAAACACGACCTAGTTTTAATAAATTAAATTCTTCTTTATTTTCTTTTCTCGCAAGGTCAGTATAGTGGGGCCCACGTATTGGCAGAGGCGGAGCTAGCTTTTCGGCTCCGGGTTCGGCCGAACCCAGTAACTTTTGTATAAACCATGTATTTGTCTTAAGAAATCTATTGAATATGTATAAATTATTAATTTAGAACCCAGTGACTTAAGAAGACTAAATTCCCGAACCCATAAACTTCAAATCCTGGCTCCGCCTCTACTATTGGCAAGCTTCTTATACAATGTATAGTGCAATGGGCATCCTGGTGCAATGTGCGGGGTCCGAGGAAGGACCGGATCACAAGAGTCTATTGTAGTGGCGGATTTACATGGACATTTGTCTTTTGACCAGATTTAGTAAATTTGTGTAGGCAATTTTAAAAATAGTTAGATAAATATTGAGTAAGCACCCACAACTAAACTTCTTTTTCCTCTTCTTTCCGACTTTTTATCGGCGAGCATCCATAACTTTAAAATTTTGGATCCGCCACTGTCTATTGTACGTTGTCTTACCCAACATTTCTGCAAAAGGTTGTTTCCACGGCTCGAACCCGTAACCTCGTAGTCCCTTGGCAGCAACTTTACCAATTACACCAAATCTCCCCTTATAAGAGTGTATACAAAAGTAATAAATCTCAAGTCGTGAGTTTTTGAATAAGCGCATTCTAGTCAATTGATTTTGCAAGTCCGATAGTAGCCCATCGAACTGCACTTGAACGCTCATTTAGTAGACTAACGAGCGAGCTACAAGCACCTACTCTGAGGAAAAGGGAGCGAGCGGAACAAGTCCAAATCAATTGAATGGAGATGGAGGATGTTTGAACTTCCAAAACTTCTACCATACTTGAAGCCAATGAGAGCGACTGAGGAAGCATTATAGTTAGTTAAAAGAATAGAGAATAAAAAAAGGCAGCCCGGTGCATGAAGCTTCAACTATGCGGGGGGTTCGAGGAAGCGTCGGACCACAAGAGTCTATTGTATGCAACTTTACCCTGCATTTCTGAGGTTATCTCCACGGCTCGAACCCCTGACCTCCTAGTCACATGGCAGCAACTTTACCGATTACGCCAAGGGGAGAGTGATGGAATATATTTAATACATTAAACTTGCTCAAGTAGTTCAAGAATAAGATTAAATAACAATGCTAGTTTATTCACAAGCATTAGTCTCTTCCCTCCCAACTTAAAGAACCTAAGATGAAGCACTGAACCAAGTATCCTAGCAAAGCTACAAAATTACCAAAAGACTGCTCTTTGCATATTTGCTTAGAATCATAAGGAATTGACAAGTTATTGGTACAACAATGCTTCCACAGTCTGCTTTACAAAATTGCTCTCTTCAAGCTGCAACTGTATTTGCCTCGGATATACGACCCTCGATCTTGTCAAAATTGAAGCTCTTAGAAACGTCAAAGAAGTGCGCAACAGCTTCTTCTGGCGTACCTACGAGCACACCATGGCCAAGATTGAGGATATGACCCCTGGTCCCTGGCTCCCTGCACTCTTGACAACCCTGCCCAAGAAAACTAGTCAGATTTCTTCCCGGAACTAAAAAACTTGAGATATTTCCTCGTATGAATGATTAAACTAAGAACAATACTTTTCTCATAATGTATAAAATATGAAACCATGAATGTAACATTCACACACATATATTTTTATTTTATTTTACAACCGATAAATCCACGAGGGCTAATGATGCATGGTTCAAAACTTGGTGAATAATGAGCCCGCCACTCTATCCTTAACCACTGAATACTAGGCTTTTGTTTTCGACAAGATTTGAACCTGTGACGTGCACCTAACCTACACATCACCCTTTGTGCTCTCATCACTAGACCAAAGCCCTGCTGGTCATTCAACACCACAGATTAATATCATCTTTACAGAATCATTCTAATTAACAATGCAGGGGAACCTTGGCGTAAGCAAATCATGGGTTCAAGCTGTGGAAACAGCCTCTTGCAGAAATGCAGGGTAAGACTGCACCCTTGAATTTGAAGGAATTCAAGTAAGCTTAGCCCCTGTACAGGATGGGGGGGAAGTTCAATTAGAAGCGGACCGCGCGCATAGCGGGAGCTTAGTGCACCATACTGCCCTTTATTCCAATTAACATGCAGTTCTAGACATGTAGTACAAGTAAAATAGTCTTTAGCTATCCACTAATCCGATATCAGTTCCCAGTCGCTTCCTTCCATCTGCCATATCCACTGTCCAGTCAAGTCCAATTACATCAACTCCAGTTTCTTTCATCCGCTCAAGAAGTCCACCATTTCCATTAATGTAGAGAACAAGTGGTGTTCTGTGGGCATCACTTTCTTTTAATTGTAGCTACTATCTGCATTCAAAACTCTGAGAGGTGTTCAAAAAGGAAGCAGAACGAAAGAGTTTTTACATAATGAGTAATAAAGCAATGACATTACGACGCAACCAACGGACTGTTAAAGCACACAAAGAATCCTCCTCTAATCCACACATTCTCCATGATTTGTTACACTTATGGCCGTATTTATGAACCTTATTTCCGAGTCTAGTCCACCAAATACTTTAAGGGGCCGTTTGGTTCAAGGGATTAGCTTACCCTGACTAACAAAACAAAATCTAGCTTACCTCATCAATATAAGGCTTTGACCAGCAGTCCCACATATATGAGGTGGGAGTTGTCCACCCCATGAACCGAATATCTGGATGCAATGAGCTCCAGACTCCACTTGGTAAACAATATACTCAGCAATTGCTTTCGACAAATGAGATAGAGGGGTAAGTATATCCGAAAAGATGATTACTCTATCCGGACGAAAAGCTTCCCATGGCTGCAAAGAAATTTCCACGATGAGATCAGTTGTCTCTGAAGGATGGATGTTTCTCTGCAAGCTTTCTGTAAACAGCCATATACCTTCCCGCTTGACGCATCATCCATGCAGGCGGACGACTCACCCGTTCTCTTCTTGCAGCCTTCACCAAAAGTGGATCTGAAACACATACAGTTGGAAGCACAAAGTTAAACACCATGCACGCTTACAACGAGACAGCTTTGCATTATTAGGGGAAATAAAAATCAATCTACTATGCAGTTTTGGGATATGATGAGGCCAAGTAAATCAATAGTAACATGGTTCCACTATTTTTAACCTTCTCAACAAAATAATATATACAGCAACATGGTTCAACTACAAGGAATTAACACCTTGAGTCAAGGGAGCACAATTTCAAGTTTATCTCTCTTCTTCTTTGTTTTCTTTTATCATAATGTTGTTCGAGTCAGCTTTTGCGCACCTCGACTATTCCTTCGGGTACCTGCTACCTCCCACCAATACGGCTTAACCAGATGTGAAGAAATCCCTCTTTTCTTTTTTTGTCTCTGCTAGGACTTGAATCCTGGTCTTCAAGATTTAAACCACACTTTATTGACCACCAAACACTTGGGTGCATATCTTTTTAAGTTTATTACATTGTTTCCTTATTATTATTATTATTATTATTATTATTATATTGATAAGGTAGGTTAAATTTATTGAAGAAGGCACAAAGTTTATCAAGAAAAAGAGAAATTAATTAAAACTCTGAAGACACTTCCTTCAAGATTACGAACTCAACAAAATATAATCTAATATTCATACCAAAGGAACAATATCGAATATTCATATTAGTCGAACAATCATGAGCTAGTATCCAGAGGGATAAAACAAGTTATATCAATGTTTTTCTCGGAAGAGTCTGCTAATATATTACCTATTCGATAAGAAGATACTAATATGAAATAATCAATATACATGTCATAGTGATCAAAGTATAATTGTAAAAGTACTCTATAGTTTTTACACCAAGTTTCAAGAGTGATGAAAGTATTTGAGAATAATGCTACCAAAATGATCAAATTGATATTTCCTAACATGGTAAATCCGGCAGACTAACAACAATAGAAACAAACCCATCAAACCCCAATCATAGGCGCACAAAGAAATATAATATAAAATAGAAAGTATTCAACGTTCCATACTGAATCAACAACAACAACACCTTACTCCCAAATAAGTTGTGGCTGGCTATATGTATCATCACTGACTATGTATCTCATTTAAATTCATTTCAGACCAATATTACACAAAATAAAAATAAAAATGGAAAGTGCTAAAGTTCGCTATATTTCTTCTAACATAAATAAAAATGATTGTGCGCTCACAAATTGGACTAAAGTAGTTAAGGCTTGAGCTCGAGGAAGCTTGATTCTGCACAAAGCTCTTTCTTTATTCCGTACCATTCATCAAACACGATACACAATTCCATCCACCTTTAGGTACATTTGGTAAGATGCAAGATCCTGATTTACTCTATATCAAACCAGAACCATACTTTACTATGTGCGGAGGACCTTAGCAAAATTTATACCAAATAGTCAACAAATGTTACTCCCTCCATCCTATTTTACTTGACACAATTACTATTTACATAGTCCATAGATTCTCTTTGACTACCATTTTTCAAATATCTTTTCAATATTATAAGAAGTTATGATTTATAGTAGTATCTTTACAAAATATGTAAATTTTATTCAAAAATTATGGAATCATGCCTGAATTCACACAGAAAATTGGATACTTTCGCCCTAGTACACCTTTCCCGTCATTTATTTTGGTACAAATAGTAGCAGAGCCGACCCACTTGTGGGATTATGCTGGGTGGTTGTTGTTGATGTTGTATAGTAGCAATGCCAGGAATTCATACAAGGGGATTCAAAAAAAATAATACTAGAATGTCATGTCTAGGATTTGAACCTAGGATTTAAAGAAAATTTTCAACCACCTTTATTATTGCACCAGAATATTCTATCAAGGGATTCAACAGTCTTTTACATAACCCCAAAAAAAAAAAAAAAAAACCCTATTTACACAATGTAATTTTTCGGCGAAGGTGATTCAATTGAACCCAAGCTGAGTTCTTACAATGAACAGCAAAAATTCAGCTCGTTTCAGCAATGTACTGTACAAGTATATCAAGAATAAATATACATGAAAAAGGAAACAGCCTAGAATGTGAGCCGAGGGTCTATCGAAAACAGCCTCTCCGTATGGATAAGGTCTGCACACTACCCTCCCCAGACCCCACAAGCCTCTCTGCCCTATCGGGGTAGGGGTAAGGTCTGCGTACACACTACCCTCCCCAGACCCCACGAGCCTCTCTGCCCTATCGGGGTAGGGGTAAGGTCTGCGTACACACTACACTCCCCAGACCCCACAAGCATCTTTGCCCTATCGGGACAGGGGTAAGGTTTGCGTACACACTATCCTTCCCAGACCTCACAAGCCTCTCTGCCCTATCGGAGTAGGGGTAAGGTCTGCGTATACACTCCTCATACCCCACAAGTCTCTCTGCCCTATCGGGCTAGGGGTAAGGTCTGCATACACACTACCCTAACCATACCCCACTTTGTGAGATTTTACTGGGTCGTCGTAGTTGTTGTTGTTGTTGAAAAATGAAAAAGTCAACTACAGGGGGTAAAGAGATATACCAGAGGAAGAAGAAGAGGAGCAGACCCAAAAGACTTTACTAGAATTGAGCTTTGTGGGTTTAGTAAAAAACCGATTTGACCCATTTGATGTAAACCCTAATTTCACAAACCAGCTTGAAGATGAATTCCAGCTTAGTCCAAGATTGCAATAATTACTACTACAACCACGGGAAAAAAAACCAGAAATGCAGAAAATTAAAATTATGTATAGAGAAAGAATTGATTAAAAGAGCGAATTATAGAGAAATGGAAATGTGCAAAAAAGGAAAGAGTAAAAGCACAGACCTTGTTGTTAATGGAGAGAAAGCCATGGCTAAAGAGAGTGAGAAGAGGATGTTTTTCCCCTCTCCTTATCTTACCGAATCTCACCCTTTTAAATACAATGGCTAAAGTATTAGTATTGTATTGTACTGTATTGTTTGATAAATACAATATTTAGATAGATTGTGTCGTTCGGTATTATTTCATGATATCACGTACCAGCAATATGAAGAGTAAACTTGTAATATTATAAAGAAAAATTATGATACAGGGTAAAATTATTATATAAAAAGATAGGATAAATGATAAAATAAAATTATTTAATAATAATGAAGGGTGAGATTGAGAGAAAAAGACAAGGTAACGATGAGACCACACCAAATCGGTCGTTACATAAAGTGGCACATTTCATCGTTATGAAACGACGAATTTAACGATACGATACAATAAAATTTAAGTAACAATCAAAACAAATATTGTATTTAAAGTATCAATGCAATACAATATAATGGGTAACAACGATCCAAACAAGTTGTTAAATAAATAAATAATCAGTGGTTAAAGTATTTATTTAGGAAAAATGACACTATATAGCCGCTGTAAAAATAATAGGCAAAAAAGTATATGTTTTGTATATATATACATTACGTATGTTATATATAAAAATTATACACTTTTCGGCTACCAAATGTAAATAGTTTCTGACGTGAGCTAAAGGTGATAATACCTAGTATTTAATTGTTAATATTATATATTAGAAGTAATACATAAAAATATAATCACTAAATTTATTGATATTTAAAAATATTTGAAAAACAATAATCACTATCCAAGATTGAGTAACGTTGTCTAATGTTTTACGTTAAAATTTTGATGGAATATTACTCCTGTCGATTAGAAAAAAGTCTTATTTTAACCTTTATCCCTAACAGAAATTGAATATTTGGCTGCTAGCTAGCCACAGATATCTGCCCAATGACCAACTGCAAAGCTCCTGTCTCACTTATGTTTGTTGGACAAATCCCTCATTCTCTGTTGAAGAGTTGAATGACAGCTTCTTGGCCAGTTAAGGATCTGTCCACTTCATTAGCAATCTCACCACCTAGATAAGGAAGGTGAAGGGGTAGTTTTTGACCATACAAAACTTCATATGATAGGTGGTGTCTTTGACAAATATCACATTTATTGATGAACCCTTGTGTCCTTACTAAGAGACTTCCAGTAGAATAATGACTGTTAGTAGCCTCTTGATAGTAGCGTCCATACCTGAATGGCCCCCATGAGTAGTGGCATGCCATAAGGTAATAGTAGACTTCTTTAATTGTGGATCATCTCCAACCACTAGCCTGCCCTTCCGATCCATTTCAGTTGATTATTACTCCAAGTGAACGATTTAAATGGCTGCACCTGCACTTTAGCAATAACCTATAATGAGCTAAGTGTTCTTAATTTGCTCTCATAAGGAATCATTTGGTGTTAATAATGAAATGGCTAAAAGCTCAGCTTCAGGTTTACTGGATAATGCATCAGCAGCCTTATTTTCAGCTCCTTTTTTATACTCAACAGATAAATAAAAAACCATCAGTTTAGAAATCCCAGCCACTTGGAAGTCAGTGTGTATATGCCGATCTAGAAAATACATTCAAGGCTTTCGTATCAGTTTTAACAATAAACCAAGAAGAGCCAAAAGTTCCCTATCATATACAGATATAGTGTGATGTCTAGGAGCTAATGACTTGCTAATGTAGGCTATAGGATGTCCTTGTTGCATCAGGATGGTACCATTACCCTTTCCACTAGCATGTGTTTCTACAACAAATGCCTTAGAATAGTTAGGTATAGCAAGTACAGGAGCAGAGGCCAAGGCCTGTTTAAGCTTCAAGAACGCTGTTGTAGACTCATCTGTCCATAAGAGTCCCTCATTCTTAAGTAGCTCATGCAATGGCTTGCAAATGGAACCAAAACCCTTTATAAACCTCCTATAATATCGCCTAGGAAGCCTCTCAGCTATTTAATGTTGCTAGGGACATGCCATCGTTGGACCATTGCAATCTTTTTAGGATCTGTAGACACCCCTTCTGTATTGACAAAATGACCTAAATATTCCACTTTAGGTACCCCAAATTCACACTTAGAAACTTTAGCATATAACTGATACCTCTTCATAATATGAAATACAGCGTTCACATGATCAATATGGGCAGTCATGTTTATTTTAACTAATTTAGTTCTCTATAATCAACACAGAGGCACGGGATTCTATGATCAACAGAACCTCTGTGAGGTGGTAATGTGGTATCTGACTGAAATATGCTAGAGTAATATTCCATTAAAGCAGATAAAGATAAAGCTGAAGGTATTTCAGTACCTTGAATAGCATGTATGTGGTGGCAATGATTGCTTTCCTCTTCAGCTAGTGAACTGGCCTAAGTTGCTTTGAGTTGGCAGGTGGCACCCCTCAGTACATGCTTCTTTCCTTGATATGCAAATTCAATGGTTCTATTCCAGAAATCAAATAGAATTCTTCCTAAGGTACTTAACCATTGCACTCCCAAGACTATATCCTGATATCCAGTGACACAAGTAAAGGCTTGTAAGGAGATGGTCATGAACTCATATATTCCTTCTACAACTTCTTGTATCGGTTCCCCTTCTTCCACTTCATTTTTTGTGTCTTCTTCACTCAATTCCACCATGAATATCTGTCGTTTGCTTTACAATTATGCTGATGCACATATTTTTCATCATAGAAAAAACACATCCCATTGATCCATCTCTGTTGCAGTTAGTCTTCTATCAAAACTGCTGCTTATTAGGATTAGGTTCAAATGTTCTTTTGAAAGTGGAGTTTAGTATAGGAGGTTTTTGGAAATTATGTACTTTGAGTTGAGTAGGATTGGGTAGTATAGGATTATGTGATCTAACAACAGATTTGAGACACCAAGACTGAGCCTGAGCTTCAAAGACACCTTCCTGCAGCCTAGCAATCCTATAAGCTTGCATCAATGTTCTTGGGGATTGGATATTAACAAATTTATTAAGTTCTGGCTTTAATCCTCCTAAAAAGCAACTTGAGCATTATCATTTGATAGATTAACTTCAGTCAAGAGCCTGTCAAATTCAGCCTGATATTTTCCTACACTACCAATCTGTTTTAATGGCTTCTTATAGGATCCTCGAATCCTTCCCCAAACCTTTCATTTAAAGCCACCACATACTCGGTCCAAGTAGGTAAAGCAACTGTATTCCAAGATCTCATATAAGATCTATGCCAAGCAATGGCTTTACCATCAAAATGAATAGAAGTTACCTTCACCCTCTCATCGAAAGGAACTTCCTCCACACAAAAAACATGGTCCACTTTATACAAGCATGACTTTAAATCACTTCCAGAAAATTGAGGGAATTTCAATCTGGAATATCAAGTGAAAAGACTATTACCGGTTGAAGTAGAACCTACATGCGTTTCCCTCTGTCTGTGGAGACGAATAGGACCTGTTGAAGAATCACCATCAAATAAAGGTTCAGCTCCGAATTGTGCTGCTCCTTTGTTCCTCTGCTTCATAAATCCAATTGCTTCCTTGATTTCGAACAACTCCTTATCAGTCTGAGTGTTCCTTTCATTCATATTAGTCATACCTTCCATTAATTTCTGTAATTGATCCTGAATCTCTGAAAATTTACTCTCCATTCCTTCAGAAGATTTTGCTTGAACTTTGTCTCTGCCCGATGATAGTGCCAAGAATCGTAAGCTCTGATACCAATTAATGCAATCAGAGAATCAGAAATGAGGTGATTAATCTAGGAGCTGCTGCAACTCGAAGAAGATGATAGCTAGGTCAGGGGTTAACCGAGATCTTAGCTGATAGAATTGTATAGAGAGAAGGAAATGATTGATCTTATTGATGAAAAAATGATTATATTCACAATGTGATTACAATGTATTTATAAAGCTTGTAATTGAAGAATCTACTAACTAACTCTTCTTACAGCTAACTAATTCGACTGACACTAACGGTTATAACAACTAACCCCTATAACTAACTTTGTCACGTCGGGTTCCAGCTCAGCCTTCTCATCCTTGCATCATTCCACTTTCACTGTCTTTCATATGTTAATAGTTAACTATGGGCTCGTTTGGTATGAGGGATAAGGGATAATTAATCGCGGAATCAAATTTGAGATGAGTTTATCTCATGTTTGGTTGAGATAAAATCGTGAGATTAGTTATCCCGAGATTATAGTGTTTTTTTTATCCCTGTGGAGTGTGGGATAACTAATCTCGGGATAATTAATCATGGGATAACTAGTTTCCCAACCAAACAACTCCTAGGTGAATATAAAGCTTGCAGTTCTAAACTAAATAAATGTAGAGGTTGCGGTAGGTTGATAACCAACGACAGAACCGTCTAACTATGATTAGTTCTCTGATTATTAAATTCAGATATGACTAGAGCTAAATAGGTATAGTAGATTTATATAGCCGACCTCAACTAACTTGAGATTGAGTTAATCAAAGTGCAGTGACATAATAACTGTTGAAGTCACCTGAATATAAGAAGTACTTATTAATGAAAGGCCTTTCAGAACTAACAAATCCAGAGACTCTTTTCAAACTCAATTACAATAGGGAAAAACTGATCTTTTCATTTAGAACATCAGATTACACATCACACTTGCTCCCACTAGATCAAGATTTGGCAAGTTTCTAAAACAATACTTTATTATCTGTATCTTCCCTATTTATTAACAGAATATAGCTTCGAGTTAAAGAGAAGATAAGGTCCCAAAATATAGCATTTGATGCTTCTCAGCGAGACACATATTCAAACAACAACAACAATCCCAGTGTAATCCCACAAGTGGGGTCTGGGGAGGGTGGGGAGGGTAGTGTGTACAAAGACCTTATCCCTACCTTGTTAAGGTAGATAGATTGTTTCCTAGAGACCCTCGGCTCAGGAAAAGCATGAAGAGAAAGGCATTATAATTTTCTCAAATAACAAGCAGCCATGAAATTATGCACGAAATGCCCAAATCGTTGATGCTTAATGCGATTCTTCTCATGAACATATAGTTGTAGATAGAAAACACAAACACAAGTTGCTTTGTGCAAATCTTCAACCTCCTCCCGTCCCTCCCTAAAACCAATGGAGTGGCGGTAGAAGGGTGAACAAAGATGTAAAATTTCCCTCTGTATTAAAGAAGAAGAGACAAAACAAAAGATAAATAGGCAAAAAAGTGAATTTCCGAGACCCAAAAACAGTTAGCAAAACAGCAAATATTAACAAAGTTAAGAAGTTAAACAAGTGCTAGAATAAGAGAAACATTACAGTAGTTCATTTGCATCATTATTAGAAGACCATTACAGTTGTCAACTTCGATCGTAACAGTCAACATAGAGGAACTCCAGCGGCAAAAGGAGTGAAAGATAATCGCATGGAACAAAATCAGTTACAGATATTATTATCACCAAGATGAGATTGCAGAAAGACCCCTCAAAGGAAAGTGAGACCTGGTACTTTTGCTGCAGCTATTCCTCACTTTATCGTAAAGTATCGTGTAATTTGAGCTGCTTATGTTCCTCGAGTAGCACAACGAATCTTCGTCATATTTATATACTTGTTGTGTACTCCCAAGTCCTTTGACTACTAACTGGCCCTTTACAAGCATATAACCCTGCGCTTTTTGCAAATTCATAATATAGCTGGCCGATGATCCATACTCTGAATCTTTTACTCTCTTTTCATCAAATCCCAATGTCAAGTTTGATATCGAGGCATAGCTTTCGTTTCCTTGATATACATTGTCAGTATACCACTGAAATACATACTTTTTGAAGGAATTAAGCGAGCGAACAGAAGAAGATGGCGTCGTAGCATAGACAGTGTCATTAGAATCAATTATCTGATCCACTATTTGCAAGTTCCCTTCATTTCCCATTACCATATAGTTGCTATAACTTAAACGTTGAGACGACTTAGTAGTGATTGTTCCATAAGACGATTTTACACATCCGGTCAATGTGATGGACCGACTAGCATTCGTAATAAAGGATCCATCAAAACCTGTAAAATTACTCAGCAGCGAAAACCAAAGGGGCGAGTAACTGTACTTCAACAACTTCCCTTCTGTTTTCGTACTTCTCCCATCCAACCAAAGATGCAAATTTGCATCAACATACCACACATTCAGAGCATTTGTGACACGAAACGAAATCTCGTGACCATTTCCATCTAAAATCTTTCCTAACAACGGTGTAATTTCAATGTCGTAAGAAGGAAGATCGAACGAGCCAATACCACTAATCGGTCTCCAAAAGAGGGGATTCGCACCCCCTGTATAAATCACAGTAAAAGGCCAAACTGCACCAACTATCATACCATCTAAAGTTACCACCACCTCCCTAAAAGCTCCATTTCCTGGGATAGTAAGATTATTTGGTTTTATATACTCATTAGGTGGATTTGCATACCAAGATTCATCATTCTCATGAAATGAAACATAAACTTCCAATACTGCCCTATACACATTTTGAGGAATCTTGAATTCCTTTGACTTTACATCTGTTGAATTTTCAATCTCAAACCACAAACCATCATTTAACTTCAGATTTCTTGAAATAGGTATAATCAAATCAGCCCCAGAATCAAAATTACCCAATTTCAGCTCATTATAAAAGTGAACAAAAATTTTCACATGGTAAACTCCAGTATATGTACTATCAACAATATTTCCAAGATAAACAACAAGTGTTTGATTTTTCATAAGTAAAGAATAATACCTAGTAATATCCTTTTTCACTGTCCAAATAATCCCAGTAGCAATTGGTTCAGCAGTACAACTTCTGAGAATTTCAACACCACTAAGCCAAACACCAAAAATTCTATCAAATTGCCTTCCTTTACATGTTGCTTGCCATTCTAGTACAATCTTGGAAAATTTCTGAGATGGGAAATTTAAAGGGGGTGTGTAATTTGCAAGAATTGGTGGTTTCCCATAAGTGAAACCAAAGTCATGTTCAAGAATTAAGTGTGAACAAGGTCTGGTTTTGGGTAGTTTTATAGGTTTTGTCACTTCAAAAAATGTTGTTGGAGTGGAATTATTTGGTAAAGAATTTAGCTGAGGGGTGAGTTGTGGTCTAAAGAGAGAAGAAGTGTGGAGCTTTGCTGTGGAAAAAAAGGGTTGTTGGAGTAGCAAGAAATAAGCTAACAAAATTAAAGAAATAGCCATTGATGGTAGTTTTGAGCATAAGCAGGTGAATATAGTGTAGATGTAGAGTAAAGAATGAAGTACTATTATGAAGTCATTTTATGGTTTGCATTGTTGCTATGTTTGCCTTGAGATTCACAACTTTGTTAGTAGTAGTTTGTTTAGTTGTTAGAAAATATAGTTACTCCATTTCAATTTATATAAAACGCACAACAACAATCCAGTAAAATCCCATCAGTGGGGTCTGGGGAAGGTAGAGTGGACGCAGAGTCACACACTTTACCCCTACCCAAGAGGGGTGAAGAGGTTGTTTCCGGGAAATCCTCGGCTCAAAGACAATAGATCTGTGACAACAAAATCCGAAAAATAATATAAGCAACGTGAGAACCAACAAATAAATAGAAAAGCAGTAACACAAATATTATGCAAAAGTGTAAATACAACATAAATCACTAGCAGTGCTAGACAAAACACTATCGTACTCGTTGGTACAAAGAGGAAACCGGGACAAAGAGGAAAATCGCTCGACTACCCTAGCTCGACCTCCACACCTTCCTATCAAGAGCCATGTCCTCGAAAATCTGGAGTCGCGTCATGTCCTGTCTGATCACCTCGCCCCAATACTTGTTGGGCTGCCATCTGCCTCTTCTCGTACCTGCCAAAGCCAACCGCTCACACCTCCTAACCGGGGCATCTAGGCTTCTTCTCTGCACTTGTCCGAACCATTTAAGTCGCGCTTCCCGCATTTTGTCGTCCACCGGACCCACGCCCACCCTCTCCTGAATATCTCCATTCATAATCTTATCCAGCCTAGTGTGCCCACACATCCATCTCAACATCCTCATTTCTGCTACTTTCATCTTATGGATATGTGAATTCTCGACTGGCCTAACACTCAGCCCCATACAACATGGTCGGTCTAACCACCGCTTTATAGAACTTATCTTTGAGTTTTGGTGGCACATTCTTGTCACAGAGGACTCCAGACGCTAACCTCCATTTCATCCACCCACACCAATACGGTGTGTAACATCCCATCGATCTACCCATCTCCCTGGATAATTGACCCTAAGTACTTAAAACTTTCTCTCATGAGGATGACCTGTGAGTCAAGCCTGACTTCCACATCCGCTTCTCCCGTCACGCCGTTGAACTTACATTCCACATATTCCGTCTTAGTCCTACTCAACTTGAAACCTTTAGACTCCAGGGCATGCCTCCATACCTCCAGTCTCCCATTAACGCCGCCTCGCATCTCATCAATCAGAACTATATCATCAGCGAACAGCATATGTCATGGCACCTCTCCTTGGGTATGGTGTGTCAATGCGTCCATCGCCAGGGCAAATAAGAACGGGCTGAGCGCAGATCCTTGGTGTAACCCCATAACCACCGGAAAAAACTCTGAGTCACCTTCCACAGTCTTAACCAGAGTCATAGCTCCATCATACATATCCTTTATCGTCATAATGTAAGCCACCAGCACACCTTTCACCTCCAGATACCTCCAAAGGACGTCCCTGGGGACCTTGTCATGTGCCTTCTCTAGGTTAATAAACACCATATGCAAATCCCTCTTCCTATCCATGTATTATTCCACTAACCTCCTGATAAGGTGGATAGCTTTTGTAGTAGAATGACACGGCATGAACCTGAGCTGGTTTTCTGATATAGACACTGCCCTCCTTATCCTCCCTTCCACCACCATCTCCCAAACTTTCATGGTATGACTTAGTAACTTGGTACACCTATAGTTGTTACAATTCTGGATATCACCTTTGTTTCTGTACACCGGAACCATTATACTCCATCGCCACTCATCAGGCATCCTCTTCGTCCTGAAGATAACATTAAACAACCTAGTCAACCACTTCAAGCCTGCTCTACCCCCATATCTCCAAAACTCAACTGGAATCTCGTCTGGTCCGGTCGCTTTGCCCCGACTCATCTTACCCATCGCACCCACGACCTCCTCAACCTTAATGCGCTTACAATACCTAAAGTTGCGGTGGCTCTCGGAGTGCCCCAATTTCCCTAACACGATGTTTCCATCCCCCACTTCATTCAGAAGTTTATGAAAATATGACTGCCACCTTTGCCCAATCTGGGCCTCTTCAATCAATACTCGATCGTCCTCGTCTTTATATAAAATACTTTTTTATTAATATGTTTCAAAAGTATATATATATATATATATATATATATATATATAATTTACTATATATATATGTATTTATATATGAGGGACTTAGAAAAATGACGTGGCACCCCTCTAAAGCCAAGGATTATATTTATCTTTTTTTTTTCCTTTTTTTGCTTTTCTTAATCATTTCTCATTTATTCTATTATTAATTAAATTAATAGAGAGTCCAAAAGTCATGTTCTAACGTGTTATTTTGGTTTCTCTTCGCCATAAATCATTTTGTTTCGAAATGGTTGCGAATGTAACTCATTGTCTCTATTATTTCTTATGTTACTTATAATTAACTGTTATTAGTACATAGTAATGTTGCACCGTTTGAATTCTGCCAACAAATTCATATATACATAGACTCAATTTCTCCCTCTTTCTATCTATTGTGAGCCAATGGAGTTTATTGGGAGGCTGACAAACATTTTCAAAGTTCTTAAAAACTCAAGTGATGTGGATCTGTTTCTTAGTTATTCTCAGCATTTCCCCAAATGTTGGAATCCTTCCCGTTGTATTCTTCACAATTTCGTCTATGTATTCTTTACTGATCGTGAGCACTTTAGGTGTCGTAATTCTCTCTCGAGCAACTACAATAATTTACTAGACATATTCTCTCAAACTATGCTAGTTGGCTTTATCTAACCGCTCATTATGACCGCATAAGGCTTTGTTATTTCTAAATCTACCTTTAAACTCGTTGTATTGATTTCTCACATACGTTAGGAGTGACGTTGTTCAATAACCACCTAAATATGTATCCTTTCTCAAGCAACATATACTAAATAGGCACAGTCAATCGATGGTCATTCAATTAACTGAAATAAGCACGTAGTTGAACAAATAGACAAATTCAAAGGTTAAATTATATTAAAACATAACAAGAATTCATCCTCCAAGAGGTTCCATCAGAACCCTAGATAACAAATTAATTACTCATAATAGTATGTAAAACTACAATACTAAAATTCATAACCAATAACGAAAATAGGAAGAAAGAAGTGAAAAACTCATAGAAGAATTCTCCACCCTGCTCCTAGTGTGTTCTTGCCTCCTTAGGTCGAATTTGTGTCAATAGTCCTCAAAATACCATTTTTCCATGTATATATACACCACGTAGGGTCGGGCCCAAAGAATTATACCTTCTCGCGAAAAAGGACACTTTTTTCGGACAAAACGTGTGCGGCCGCGGATCAACCGCGGATTTTGCCCGGTTCACTGCCCCATTTGCGCGGTCGCGCACTTGTCGCGCATTTTTTACCCTGTTCTGTTTGTAATTTGAAGCGTAAAACATGAAAGTTGTAGTTTTTAGAATTAGAGTTCTAACCATATATTGTGGAGCCCAAATGGAGTTTTGAGCGAAAAGTTATGTGCATTTTACTAGACATTGCATTGTTGGGCTTTAAGCTTAGTGTAGCTTAAAGAGGATGAATGGGAAATGGAGGGAAAATGAAATATTTGAGTTTCCCTCCTTGGCAAAGGGACATTGTCCCATATTGGAGGAAGAAAAGACTTTTGATGAGTATATATACAATTGATCTTCTACTAGATCTTAAAGAGTTGAGAAGAAGGCAAGCCTCGCGCCGTTGTCTTCGTCGTTCGGCCTCGGTCATAGATTGATTGATTATTCTTTTTGGACAAAATTTCTTTCAATTATTTAATTAATTAATTAAATTAATTAACGAAAATTCAATCTGTAATAACCCATGACCTGCAACCCCGTTTGGTCAGGTCCGTATAGAAGGCAAGTCTCGCGCCGTCATCGTCGTCGCTCGCTCGGCTCAACTTCGGATTCGGATTCGGTCAAAGATCGATTGATTGATTAATCTTTTTGGACAAAATTCCTTTCAATTATTTAATTATTTAATTAAATTAATTAACAAAAATTGAATCCAGAATAACCCATGACCCGCGACCCGGTCCGGTCCGTTTTCCTTTCCCTGATTATTTTAAATCTTTTGTTGTTTCCCGCAATTTTTCCCACCTGTTCCAACAACTATGGTTGTTCTAAAAGGGTGCAAACTTTTTCAGAATCAGTGTCAAATGGTCTATAAGTATGCCTTGAATCCCAGAATTTTTACTTACTAAAATTTTCTGATCTTCTTCTGCATAATATATTCCAGTGCATTTTACGACCATTGAGTGGTTCGTCGTTCACCAGAGTTTTTGGTACCAATACGCTGGTGAGTTAAATCGTTCTATCCTGGGAGGATAATATTCCAACACCTCATGTACTTGAGGGGAATAATTTTCTTAAGGATACACTGTGCATTCAATGGGCTGGATTTATTCCTACATTGTTTTTTCCAGAATATATTTCGTTAAACTGGTTCTACTAACTTTATGTTTCTGGTTTTATTTCAGAAAGTTTAATACTTTATTGGTTTTACAGCAATACAGATTGAATAACCCAATATGCCTACTCGATTCCTCGTTCGTTCTTAACTATCACCGTTGATCCTCGAACACGATCCCGGCTTAATTTCTTGGGCTTTTACTCAGACTTCAAAGCTCCAAATCACTTGAATTCATTCCATAACATCTACATGGCTCGGAATCACTCCTACAAGGCATAAAACACACAATTAGTGCAAAACACTAGCGATTAAAGCTCAAACTCAATTAAAGTGCATTTAAATCAGAGTGTAATAAGAGACTAAAATACGTAATTATAGCCTATTATCAGGTTCCTTTTTACAGGGATATCAGCCAGCAGAGGAAAGTGGAAGAATATCTTTGTAGTATATATGTGAACTTGGATGGAGGGAAGGCTTACGAAAATGTTTGGGGAGGGTAGTGTGTACGCATGCCTTACCCCTATCTTGTGAAGACAGAAAGATTGTTTCCAATAGACCCCAGCTCAAATTGATAGACAAAAACACAATCCCTAAAATATAAATGTACCACAATAGAGAATGAAACAACAAAATAACACTTCAATAACACCGCGATTATTTCTTGTTATTATTAATTCTTTGCCTAAAACAAACATATAAGTAATGGTGATTTGACTTTTTTGGGAAATTAAATTGTACGCGGTACTAAATTTTTGGTCAATCTTTTAAAAAAATAAATCCGCGTCTATTTATTTTAATATTCCAAAATTATAAAAAGATAATTTTATAAATTTAACAATATCATATATTTTAATTAAATTATAATTAGATCAAAATTATTATCTTTTTTTTTGAGACCGCGCGAAGCACGGACAAATTAATTAGTTTTATATATATTTTCATCATTAGTCATTTAAAATATTTTCAAAATTTCAAAGACTGTTTAGATTCTTCTGAAAAATAATTTTCAGAAAATATTTCAAAGCTTATTCCAAACACAAAAAAATGTAAACATAAACCATGTAATAACAGCAGAAAAATACAAACAGGCGAAAGTAAAGTAAAATAATCCCATAATCACGCAAAACCCATCCTGTTTCCCCTTTTCCGTTCCCGGCGGCCATTTCCTTCGCCGGAACCCTTGAATTTCCGGCGATTATTCTCTACCGTTGAAAATGTCACGTTTTCCAACTGATCGATATGATGAACAAAGACTAATTCAAGAAGTTCTCTACCTCCATTCTCTTTGGCATCAAGGTCCTCCTCGACCCCACCCCCACCCCTACACTCCTATCCCCACCCCTACACCAACACCAACCCCAGTGAGTCTACAACCCTCCAGTTCAACCCAATTTAAGAAACAGAAGAAAAAATCCAATAAGCTCAAAGAAACAATTATAGATTCTGGTATTGAATGGCCTTGTCCCAAAACCCCAACTGAAACCCTTCCAGTAACGGATTCGGGTTGGCCCACTTTCACAACCCAGTTAAATACCCAACCCCATTTGCCTACTTCCCATGAACTGGCACATTTCGCCTCGAACCAAGCCCATCAACATGCTTTGAAAGCTGTATCTGAATACTTAAAGTATTCAACTAATGATGAGGATGACAATGATAGTGAAAATGATGATGAGGCTGATGAGGGGGATAAAGATTACAACTTTTTCGCGAAATTGTTTAGGGAAGATGGTGTATTGAGAGAGTACTATGAGAAGCACAAAGAGAATGGTGGTGAATTTAGTTGTCTTGTGTGTTGTGGGGTTGGTAAGAAAGGGTGGATGAAGAGGTTTAAGGATTGTGTGGCTCTTGTTCAGCATTCTATTACTATAGCTAACACGAACACGAGGCGAGCTCATAGGGCTTATGGTCAGGTCATTTGCCAAGTTCTTGGATGGGATATTAATAGGCTTCCGTCGATTGTTTTAACTGCAGGTGATAGTAACAAGCCTAGTGAACCGGTCGAGGCTCAGGTAATTTACTGTTATTCCATTTGGTTTTAAGTCATTACAGGTTGGAATCAAGGCATAATCATCGTTGTTATAGTTTGCATTATGTAATATAGGGATACGATTGAGTAGAGAATCTTTAGTTTATAAAACCCCTAATTGGTCTTTATATGTATTTGGAATGAAATAGATGTTCTCACTTTTACTGTAGGTATTGACATGAAATGAGGTTTAGTGGAGTAACGTGGTTAGTGAGAATTCATATAGCCGACGCCAACGTGTTTAGCATTGTGGCATAGTAGTTGTAGTTGTTGCATGTACTGGAATGAGATGTGCCCCAAAAAGAGTGGAACATATAAATAATTCATATTGTCTACCCAAGTAGTTGAGTTTGATTGATTGAATGATAGTCATCACCAATTGACAGTGGAGGATTCATTAGTTCTTGAGCCTGAATGTTACGATGCTGAATATGTTGAGAGTTCAGATCATTTTCAGGAAGATAGTTCTTTGGTGGTTCTTTTTCTTTGGGTAAGGGTGGGGTGTGGTGGGAGGCCAGAACAAGGACTAGAATCATAACAAATTTCTTTTATAGTCTCAGTTTACATTTATTAGTTAATATCACTGTGGTCAAGTTTCTGACGTGATTAAACCGGTGAAGGTATAAGCTCAAAACCATTATAGTTTGACTTAGCCAAGTGAAACAGCATACTGGCTGTTCAAGTTGTTGCATTGCGTCATAAATTTAATGTGTAAACATCTTAAAATATTGCAGGGGAATGAGAATGGTGGTGGTAAAAATGGTTTGAATGGTCAAAGCAGTACCACAGATACTGTAAATGTTGGCAGCGACGAATTATCTCAGCTAAAAGAGTCTTTCAGTACTGAAAACCAGCAAGAAAATGGTGGTGGCTCCACAGCGTTAGAGGTTAGTCTCGTGCAGCTTCTATATGCTTGGTTAGATACCTTATTAAATTTGACAGTATTGGTGGAGGTTATGTCAGTTGTGGCTAACTTGTATTCTTTCCTTAGCACGAATCCTTCAATGAAGCCAGTGTCAGTAGTGGTATTCCTGAAACAGCAAAAGAGAATGCAGAGGGTGCCTCTTGTCCGGTAAGGGTTTCGGTCTGGTATTTCTTCATAGAAAGTTTGTTCCGTGAAATCTATTTCTAGGCTCTCTTCCTTATTTATGTTGCACTTTTGAGATGAATAATTTGTGAACTACCACTTTGTTGTGAGCATCTCTTCCGGTTACTCAGTATATCCAGTGTCAATATTTTAGAAACATTTTGTTTAACTAATATTTTAAAAACAATTCCAATATATGTTAGATCTGTGGATTAGAGATAGCTCATCACAAAAACTAGTCAATCCTAGACTCCTAGTCAAGATTCTGGAGGTGGGTGACTCGTGAGTGTGATGTGAGAAAGAGGTTTGGTTCTACAACCTGGTTAGCAGTCCAAAGTGAATAGGCCTTTTCCAAATATAAGTTAGACCTGTAGGCTGTCAATGATTAATAGCTCACCACAAAAAAGGAGTCAATTCTAGAAAAGATTTTGGAGTTAGGTGGCCGGTGAATATGGTTGTGAGGAGAGGTTTTCTTCTTGGACCTGGTTAGCTATTCACAACCCTATTTTCCCACCGCTGAAGACTTGGCCCATTTCGCTGGCGAAGCATGCCCATCAACAAGTTTTAAAGGCTGTATCTGAATATTTGAGTACTCCAAAAATGCTGAGGACAATGATGATACTGAAAATGTTGATGAGTATGTGAGGGAGGCGGATGAAGGGTGTCAAGATTAAACCTTCTTGTGAATTTTTTTTGCGGAGGATGGTGCATTGAGTGAGTGCTACCACAAAAACAGTGATACTGCGGAATTTGGTTGTCTGATGTGTTGTGGGGTAGAATGGATGGAGGAAGAGGTTTAAGGATAGCGTGGCTCTTGTTCAGCATTCAAATGCTAAACCAACACGAACAAAAGGTGGACACATAGCACTATGGTCAAGTCATTTGTGAAATTCTTGGATGGGACAGTAATAGGCTTCCGTCCATTGTTTTATCTGCAGGTTATAAGCTTTATGAATCTTCTGATAAATCGTGAAGGCTCTAAAATACCCCTATAGGGGGATAAGGCTAAGTGGAGCGAAAAGGGTCTTCATGAGATAGGAAAAATGAAAATTATTTTCCTTACACGAAGTTTGTAAATAAGTGATTGTCTGATAATTCAGGTTATTTACTGATATGCAATTGAGGTTTAATTGGACATAGTCATCACCAATTGGGATTACGGCATTATTGTTGTTGTTATAGCTACATGAGGTCTTGTAGGGGTATAAGTGTGACTGGAGAACCCCTAAATTGTCTTTATATGCATTGGAATAAAATGTGCCTGGATGTCAAGATGCTGACAATGTTGAGAGTTTAGACCACTTTTATAAAGAGTCTTTGGTTTTTTTGGTGTCTGTTTGGGGGGGGG